>QBDW01006144.1:0-39177 GCA_003261595.1 Maconellicoccus hirsutus | reverse complement strand
TTTATGATAGTATTCAACATACTATAGTTTCAATTCGATAGGTTTAGAAGAACCGAAGATAATATGTTTTTTGTCTCTCCTGAAAAGTTGACTTTTTGGAGTTATGTAGTTTCATAAATAACAGATTCACATAGAGTGTACCTGGTTGGTTGGTTCTCCTCGAAGAGAAATCACTCAGACCTTGGTACCTTCTCAAAGAGAAGTTAAGTGAGGTTTGATTTTGCTATGAAAAAATCACTCAGACCTTGGAACCTCCTCAAAGAAAGATTAGGTTTGCTATAAAAAATCACTCAGACCTTGGTACCTCCTTAAAGAGAGGTTCGATTAGGTTTGATTTGATTTTGCTGTAAAAAAATGTGCTTTTAATCAATATCACAGATTTCATAATCCGTAACTTTTTTAATCTTCCTAAAATCATAAAAATAAAAAAAAAGCAAAATCGGTAAAAACATCGAATTTTGGTAGAATTTTTGTAGAAAATGCCGATTTTAGAATTCGATTAATTTAGAAATTTTCCAAAATAATCAAGATTGTCAAAATGACAGAATTTTGTTGAATTTTAAAACAAAATGACCAAAAATACTTGAAAATGGTTGGTAGAAATAATCAAAAACGAGGGAAAACAAAATCGTTAAAAAAATCGAAATTTTAGACTTTTAGGTAAAAATCGAGTGGAAGTAGTCCAAAATGTCTAAAATTAGTAAAAATGAACGAAATAGGTCAACTTTTTGATAAAATTATTATAAAGCGGTCAAAAGGAACAAAAACAGTAAAAAAAAAATGGACTCGAATGATTTTTTTTTTACCTGTTTTTGGTTTTTTTATCATTTTTGATCATTTCTACCCAAATATTGGAAGAATCCAGTATTTTGAACAAATTGCGATTTTTCAATAATTTCTGATCATTATTAATAAAAATTCGAGTATTATCGTTTTTTTCGCCAATTTTGAAAATATTTTACTCGTTTTTGCCTAAATTCGCCCAAAGTCTGTCCTCTTTATCACTTACGTACTTTTATTAAAATTTCAACCATTTGTTTTTTTTTTAGTAATTTCAAACATTTCAACAAAAATTAGCATTTTTTGTGAAATTTATTCCAATTTAGTCTGTACTCCCATTTCGCTCTTTTTACTTTTCTTTGTCATTTTTAACAAAAATTTGAAAAAATTTTACTTTTTTTTTCAACTCTGGATATACGGTAAAAAATTTTTAAAAATAGGTAAAAAATTCCGTAATCGTGTATTTTTGATAAAAATAGCCGAAAACGATCAAAATGTTCAAAATTGATAAAAGATAACAAAATTTAAAAAATTGAGTTATTGAAATAGAAAAATCCAAATTAACGCAAAAAACTGAATAACTGAAATCGAAAAGCTATCGCTTCAAAAAACCGTAAAATTTTCACCAAACCTACCGAACATTTATCCCTTTCCTCCCCCTCTATTTCATACCTATCCCCAAACCACCCCCTCGACATTCTTCTCACCAACAAATCAATCTCCGAAGATGGAAAAGCCTCCAAACCCTCATTACATCAATCGCAATATCCGCCTCAAAGGAAAGGTGTCCGCAGACCAACGCACACTTTGAAATTGCATTTCACCGACATTAAAAATTCCGCTCGCGTATCGTCCGTGGAATGAAAACGTACGTAAACCGGGTGGCGATTCTTTATACGCTTTTAATCCTATTTACCACATTAATCAGCATTTTATCTATATTTTTAACCATTATCGCGTTTCGCGGAAAGCACACCTCGTTATGGGGCTTTGTTCGATTAACGCATCGAATAATTCAACGAAGAGAGTGGTGCGTTTTTGCCATGTTTGACATATAATACAAACACTTTAAATGAGCTTTCCGATGATAAAACTTTCAACTTTTTCGCATTTTTTTTTATCTACATACAAAATACGTCGCGAAAATAAATACTCGACGAGGTAAACTTTTATCAACTTTTACAAAGTTTTTTTTTCCTCACGAAGTTGAAAAAAAATTCTCATCGAAATTTCCACCCTCTACGCACCAATGTCGAATCGCGTACGCCACAAAGTCAAAGGTGGAATAAATTTCACCCAACGAGAGCTCACATCGTACGAAATATTTCGCCGAAATATAAAAATTTTATACCCAAACGCCTCGCGTCATTTACTCTCGTAAAAGCTCCGAAAAACTTCCTACCGAGGGTTACATTAATGAAAATTTTATTTAACCGACGTATCGTGCTTATTGAAGATTGATCGTCAACATGTGACCAATATACGCGTACTCTTTTGGCCCCATAAATCTTCCCCAATTCGTCGTGCAGTACTAAAAATCTATGACGTGCTTAATTTTTGCAGTACCTTGCAAAAGCTCGTAACGTAAAAAGGCGCTTTTCGATTTTATTTCCTTCAAATAAACGCATATTGCGGTGAAGTGGCGAAGGGAAGGGGGCACTTGAAAGATAACACGCTCAATATGTTCATCCTGGGGTAATAATATTTTTAATTTTTTTCCTACTATTTTCGTGCAATTTTCAAACCCGAAGTCATTTGGATTATTATTGTTTGTCCATTTGTAAGTTTCCCTTTTGTCTACGAACATTCGAATTTAATGGGCTTTCGAGGCGATTACATTTGGCTGGGCGGGGTTTACGGGCTGATTTCGCCATAAAAACAATATTGTCTGAAATACTCGTAGAATCGGCCTTAATATGATTTCGATGATGAATTTTTTTCCAAAATATCACTTTTTTCACTTATAAACGTCTTGATTAAGAAATAAATAACTTGAATATTTTATTAAAATTATTTTTATAAAAAGGCTCGTCAAAAGTAACATCGGCCAGAGAGGAGAGAGGCTTAAAATTTATTGAAAACCATGTACGACAAAGTACTCGGAAAACCAGGCGAGCATTTCGAAAACCACGTCGAAGATCCATTCGTGTAACTTCGTCTACGTAAAAGCCCCGTAATCGGTTAATCATTACCAATGATCTCAGGTACCAAACTACTTACAAAGTTATCCGAAACGCTTACCAGGATCTAAGTCATGCAAAGAAGTCTCGAGAACTTCGCCGGAGTTTCGCAATTAGACCATACACATCGCTACTTCGCTCTCATAACTCAACTCCGACGTAATTCTACTTTAAATTCGCTCGAAAATTCGTAATCCTTTTTAAACCTCGTAAATCGCTCGCCAACTAAAATACGAAAAAACTAAACGCTCGAAAGCCAGCACGCGTGTTTGAAACACGCCTTACAACATGCGAAATTATGCTCAGCCAATCGCATCACGCTGTATCATGCATTAAGCGAAAAAAGAAGAAAGTTAAAAAAAAAAATCAAAAAACAAACTCAAAAAAGAACACCAGGCATTTAGCTAAATAAAAATATAGGCCAGGGTTAAGAAGGATCTACATAGTACCTTCCCCCTCATCACCACCCTCCGAATCCTCTAATATAGCGGGATAGCTTTGATCTTTCTTAGCTATCACGTTGGAATTATTCATAGTCAATCTCTGCATCTTATGTACCATCGCAATGGCGTTCATTATTTGCTATAAAAAAGAACAAAAAAATACCGATAGGTGCGAATCCCTTTGATAAATAAATTACATACAACAAAGTACACACACACACAGCGTAAATATTTCTCGAGCTTTTTGGTTATTTTTTTTCTCAATATTTAACACGCGGTAAAATACGTTCGCTACAGTAAGGCGTGAAATCTATCGATACTCGTCCGCAGAAGTATTTTGGAATCTACACCGTGTACCGATTCCATTTTTTTTTTACGGACTGCGCACATCGCGTGTCTATACAGAGTTTTATATACGTACAACGAACGTGTATTACCATATCCATACATACAATATACGATACACTTGGCAAGCGCTTCAGGCTATCGTAGTTCGCTATACATCGTACGTTTACGTATATACTCGTACGATCAACGTGTAAGGATACAGCATTAAGCGTCATTTTTTTCGCCTTATTTCATTGTACACTCTTCACATAGGTAAGCCAAAACCAGCCAAATTTTCGAATCATCATCATATGCATAACAACGTACGCGAAATTGATTCGAGTAACTGATTCGTTTGCGCAGATTAAAAAAAAACGGTTGCAAATTGTTCGAGTGAACGATTTGCTAACAAATGAACAGAATCGTTCGCAAACGACATTTTTACGAGTTGAACAAATCGGTCAAAAATGATGAATCATCGTTCGCGAACGACTGATTCACTAGTTGAACGAATCGTTAACGAACGACTAGTTATTAAATATAAATCGTTCGCAAACGACAATTTACAAGTCAGGAAAATCGGTCAAAAATGATGATCGTCGTTCAAATGAATCGTTCGCGAACGACCGATTCACTAGTTGAACGAATCGTTAACGAACGACTAGTTATTAAATATAAATCGTTCGCAAACGACAATTTACAAGTCAGAAAAATCTGTCAAAAATAATGATCGTTGTTCAAATGAATCGTTCGCGAACGATATTTACATAAATTGAACAAATCGTTCAAAAACCAACAATTTATTAGTTGAACAAATCGTTCACAAACGACCGGCTAAGCAACAAGAATCGTTCGCGAACGACTGATTCCTTGGCTGACCGAATTTTTCATGAATAAATTATCACAGTTCTGATAAATCGTTCGTGAACGATCGATTCAATAATTGAGCGAATCATTCACGAACGATCAATCTACTCGTTGAACAAATCGTTCGCAAACGACGATTTACAAGTTGAAGAACCGGTCAAAATAATGATCGTCGTTCAGATGAATCGTTCGCGAACGATATTTACATTAATTGAACAAATCGTTTAAAAACCAACGATTTATTCGTTGAACAAATTGTTCACAAACGACTGGTTATTCAACAAGAATCGTTCGCGAACGACTAATTCCTTAGCTGATCGAATCGTTCATGAATAAATTATCACAGTTCTGATAAATCGTTTGTGAACGATCGATTCAATAATTAAGCGAATCATTCACGAACGATCAGTTTACTTGTTGAACAAATCGTTCGCAAACGACCGAAGTGAATCGTTTACGACCGATAAATTCACTAGTTGAACGAATCATTCACGAACGACTGATTCACAAGTAGAACAAATTATTTGAATCATTTCCAAACGATTTTAATAATATTTCGAAAAAACGATCAATTTCCATAAATTTTGCAATAAACACTTCTACAAGCAGAAATTCAGTTATAAGCCGATAAACGATTTGAGCCGTTCGCGAACGATTCATATTCACAATTTGCAGCGTAATTACATTGTTCTTAACACCTCCACTAAAATCATTATACATTCGTTCAGCAAGTGCAATTTCGTTCACATGATGCATGCTTCATCATGCTCGTGCCAATTGTTCAAAAACATGCTACTTCCGATACAAACACCTCTTCGGAAACACAATCCGTAAAATAGAGTTCGCGAACGAATCATGAAAAAAAAATGCTCAAATTCAAATCTATCGAAAAAACACGGAAAAAGTACTCACTCATCGCACAAAAAATCAATATTAACAAGAAAACTTATCGTTACTCGAATCAATGACGCATTACTTGATAACGATAACAATTACGATACAATATCAATATACGATATTACCTTCCATCTAGATTTGGCGAAATTCTTTTTCAATTGAGCTGATACAGTACTATGGATATCTTTACTGCTGGCCGTGTTACCGGAGATCCTGCACGTGATATGAAATTACAAACGCATTTATAAAAATCCACCATTAAGGATAACGATGAAATACATTAAGGAACGAAGAAAACTAGTAAAAATTATACCATACCACGGATGCGCTAGGGCTTGACGACATGTGTAACGTTTTTCCACATCGACGCACATTAATTTACTAATGAATTCCTTAGCAGAATCGCTAATATCGTCCCAATACGGCGAATCGAATTCGAAATCACCTTTAATAATTAAAAAAAATCGTCAATTCGATATCAAGACCTACGCAAATAAATTCATCGTACCTTTTAATATTTGCGCAAATAAATTAGCATCGTTTTCGTCGTAAAAAGGTGGATATCCGCATAATAAAATATAAGAAATGACTCCGATACTCCAAACGTCTACCGCTTTACCGTACGGTTTCTGCGCTAAAACTTCTGGAGCTGTTTGAACACACCGTATATGTAAACGCAAACCGTACCCGGATTAATAAACATACGCCTTTTATAAAGCGAATTAATTTCGTTAGCAAGCACGATAAACTTTCTCCAGCTTATTTTGTCTCCGCGTGGAAATACCAACGCCGATGTATCCAGCTATCCAGTCATCGATCGCGTTCAACTTTCGTGCCTTTATGAACCTCACCCGCTCATCTTTAAATTCCTTTCTTTGCCCGAACAATGAAAATACTTAGCACTTGGATATAGTACTACAATACATACCCACGTATCCTGGCGTGCCACATGCTGTCGCCATGATGCCAGATTCTTCCATTTTTGATAGGCCGAAATCACTAATCATTATTTTACTATCGTCGTCCGGACTATAATATAGTAAATTTTCGGGCTGAAAACAGAATGAGAAAAAATCAATAATTTTCAGGAAATAATTGTATAAGAAGCTAATGTGTATGAAATTTAGGAGATGTCCTCGAGAAAGGACTTCCAGAAGAGGTGATTCATTTTGGTCCAAGTACAAGTAAAGTAATAGAAAAAATTTATAATCAATTTCTATTTTTATTAAAATTCAAAGCCACAAAACGAAAATCGGTCCAAATATTGATGAAAATTAAAATGTCGATAAAAAATCAAAATATCGATAAAAAAATCGAAATATCAATAAAAATCGAAATATTGAAATTATAACATCGATTGCATTATTCCACCGAAACCAAAATAATTGAAATTATTAGTCATAAAAATCCATATCGACAGATTGAAATCAAAATATCGAATTTCAACATCAGAACCCAAATATTGGAATAAAAAGCAGAAATATTAAAATTGCGAGATCGAAAATCAATTATTAAAATCGACATATCGAAAAAACGAGATCGAAATTTAATTCAATGTTGAAATTGCTACATCGAAATATTTAACCATCAAAACCAGAATATTGAAAAATCAAAAAATCGATACCATAACATCAAAATTTGAATATGGAAGTTGAAAAATCTACATAAAAATACCAAAATTGCATTACTACATAAAATGGACATGAAATTTCGATACTGACATCGATATATCAAAATAAAAGAACTGAAATATCGATATTGTAACGTTGAAATTCAAACATCATAATTAAAAAGTCAATATAAAAATATAAAATCGATTAATTATACAAAATCGAACATAAAATATCGATATATCGAAATCCAAACATCGAAATCGACATATCGATATTGTAACATGACGAAAAATTCAAAATTTTAGTACCATACAAATCGATATATCGAAATTATTCAATGTAAAATATCGATATCGACATATTAAAATAGAATTATCGAAATCGAAATGTAAAAATCGAAATATTAGAATAAAAAGTTTACATCGAGATGCCAAAATTGTTGCATCGAAATGTGAAAATTAAAATCGAATTATCGAAATCGAATTACTGATATTGAAATATTAATATAATTATCCACGTGGAAAGTTCGAAACATCGAAATCGAAATATCGAAATACCAACATCGAAATATTTAAATCGATGTATTATCAGGAAAATGGCTTCTGGCTACTTCAATTGACATGGGAAATTCAACGGTTGGAAAAATTTGTGATAAAAAGCTCGATGGAAATTTCATTTTACACAGATTTTTCTAATAATGACGTCACCGCCATTTATCTTGGAGTATCGAATCAAATTAACGACAATATTAACACGTTGTATTGGGTGAACTCTGACGCACTAAGAAGGGGCAAGGGCAAACAAACTTCCTGATATATTCAATTGACAATTCAAACACATATGACGGATAAAAAATGCAATTAAAATCAGGGTCTATTCTAAGGATTTTTTGCAGGTACACAAAGTACTGTAAAAATACCGAAATTTATGTGTACCCCCCCCCCCTCAAAAAATTCAATAACATGAAATATGAACCAAATATGAAAGCTTTAAAACTCCAAAAATTGATGAAAATTTGATTTTATGATGCAAGACGCAGCACAGCATACCAAATCGTTTGTTTAAATTTAAAATCGTTTTTTTTATTAAGGATAATAAATTTTTTAACTGATGAGATTTTTCTTTGTTTACCTTAGATTTAACAATTAAAAGTTGTTTTCTATTTTTTATTATAATGAATTTTTTAACTGATCTTGTTTTTTGGAACTGCACAAATTCTGTTTTGCAGCTGCACAACGAACTTTTGCAACTGCGCAAAGTGTGCGTAGCTGCGCGTTAGAATGGGTCCTGATTAAAATCAAACTCTTAAAAAACCCATATTTCACCGCAAAACTCAAAAATAATTTTTTCCGCGAAAAATATCGTTCCGGCGAAAACTTCACCCGAAATGAATGATCATCAAAAGCACACCTACACTTGATCTCACCTCTTGCGATAAATTCGGCGAATAATCCTCAATCCTTCAGGAGGCGTCACATCTCGAAAAAAAAATTCAAATAAACATCACCACAGCTTAAAAACGCGACACGTTATGAACTCGGCCACGCATAAACGATGCCGTCATAAACATTCATTTCAATTCCATCGGTGTACTCGTACTCGTCATAAATACCATTTAATTTCCATATAAAAGCGAGCCTCCCTGACATAAACGCCGTTTGATTTATTACATTTAATGAAAATTACCCGTTTACTCGACGAGTAAGGTGGCGAAAAATCTCGAAAATTCAACATTACTTCCATAAAACTCGCCGTTGAACGATTCCAAAGTCATTACAAGATTTTTTCTTCTTCAAATTGGCGCGCGTCTCGTCGAAAAATAAATTTCCTTTATCGCCAGATTTCCCCTTTTGTATCGGCTTTGCTGGCGGATAACAAAGCTTACGTTTCTAGTCAAAGGTTAACGCCGTTAATGTACATAAGGCCTGATTCGATAAAAGAAAAATCCGCTGCGATTATTGCGAGAAAAATAACGCGGCTACTTTGACGATAAAGAGAAGAAAAAAGAGACCAACAAATGACGAGATTAAGATTAATTTTGACGCCGTTTAGAAGCATCCTTTTGAGCGAAGCTTTTACCGACCGAGGGCAAAAAAAAATACAATTTCACGCTTTTTTTAACACCGACCATCATTCTCGTCATCGAACTTGTACGACGTTTAGAAATTATCTTCGTAGCGGTAATTTTCGCCTTCTTTCCTTCGACATTTTCAATCCCAACGATCGCGTGATTTTGCGCCACAAACGAGCACGTAATACGACGTACCTCGAAAATCGACCATTTTATCTAACTTTATTTACAACTATCGTTAAATATTTCTTAAGGTTAGAAAAATTGCGTGGGTCGACGAAAAACCTCGGCGAAATTGTAGGAACAATATTAAACATAATTTTAATGCACTATAAACTTATAATTAGTTAACTTTCAAACGCTATAAATTTTTTTCAAAATACCACGTAATTCGTTTCTTTTTGTCATTTTAATTAAAAAACCCCTCTAAAAACTACGAAACAACGTTTTTACGACTTACTTTTAAATCTCTATGAACGACTCCTTGTTCATGCATATAGTTCACAGCCTCCAGTACTTGACGGATTAAATCTGAAGCGTCTTTTTCGGTGTACGAGCCTTTTGCAACGATTCTATCAAAAAGTTCACCTCCGGTTACTCTGCGCAAAAAGTTTCAACCTTTAGAATTATTACCTGAACCGAGAGCCCCGTCGAGGTGGCTCGTATACATGCAGTTTCATCGTGCTCATCCAGTTAAAACGCCAACAAACACACGGTACTTTGAGCTTTATGCATATACGTAAACTTTTACTACACCGTAAAAAGCTTTAAATCTCGGATGCACGAAAACTTACGCGTACATATGGTATACTCGCCGAGTTAACACTGTTTACCGAAAGCTTTCGCTTTTCTTTAATCCTGTCGAGCGTACGAGTTCTTTACCACTATTTTATCGTATCGCGTGTATTTTTATAATTTATGTAGTTTTTTATTACGCGAAGAGAGCCCGTCGAGGCCTCTAAGATTTCAGAATTACGTAATTCAGATCGTTTATTAGATTAACAGACTTGATGTGTAATTGATTTTCGTCCGAGAATATCGTGAAATTTCACGCATAAATCGGAATTTAATTACATAAACGTTAAACGGATTAAGTTTAATAGAATAGAATGCTAAAAATTGGTTTATTTTTACTTCAAATTTTATCACGTTTTCAGAGCTCTCGTGGGGGAGGAAAAAATTCCTAATACGGCACATGACAGCTAAGGTAGAGATTTAAATTTTAATGTGTCGTAACTCAATTTACCGTGAAATTTCAATATAATTTGAAATGTCATAAGAAAGGGTTTTTTAATTTAAAAAAAATTGAATATGAGTCTCATTCAAATTGGGAATCTTTTGCATGATTTTTGATAACAGATTTGAACTTGTGGCGAAATTTCAATATGATTTGATATGTCACAAGGAAGGGTTTTCAATTTAAAAAATTGAGTTTGAGCCTCACTCAAACTTGAGAATTTTTTACATAATTTTTGACAACAGATCTGAACTTACCGTGAAATTTTAATATAATTTGATATGTCACAAGAAAGGGTTTCCAACTTGAAAAAATTGAGTTTGAGCCTCACTCAAACTTGAGAATTTTTACATAATTTTTGACAACAGATCTGAACTTACCGTGAAATTTTAATATAATTTGATATGTCACAAGAAAGGGTTTTCAAATTAAAAAAATTGAGTTTGAGCCTCACTCAAAATTGAGCATTTTTTACATAATTTTTGACAACAGATCTGAACTTACCATGAAATTTTAATACAATTTGATATGTCACAAGATAGTTTTTTTATTTAAAATATTGTCTATGAGCCTCGTTCAAATTGGAACATTTGATGAAATTCTCGGTGACAGAATTGAATTTATGACCAAATGTTAATAGCTATAATTGGATATGCCGAACGACCTATTCTCTGCAAAAAAACATCATAAGGCAAAATTGAGGGAAACCCTTTGGAAAAAATTGTTCCCTCAAAACAACAAACAAATCCGTTGCTACCTACTCAAACGACTCTTTTCCAATACAACTCCATCCGAACCCTGAAGTCATTCTCTCCTCCGTCAAATACCACCAACTCCCCGAGCCCACTCATCAGCCGCAAATTCTATTCCTAGTTCATTTCGGCCAACCACACAACACCGCTACTTAGAACCTTCGTTCATTTCCCAACGGATATATCAACTTAATTAAACCGCATTTATTCTCGTATATCAATAAGGAAAGAACGAGTTGAGAAACTTTTTTTAAGCATTCCTACGCACCGAAAATGCTCATCACGCGATCCTTCGCCGTTTATCCCGCTGGAATAGCGCGCCCGTTTATATCTACGATCTAAAAATAAACCTAATTTACTCAAAAAACACTTCAGCCCGAAGTTATATACTTACAACTCCATCACGAGGTAATATTTATTTTTATCTTCGTATGTTTCTAAAAGTTGCACGATATTCGGATGGGTCAACCTGAAACAGAATCGTATCACCGTGCATCTCAATATAATTACGTGTGTTAACCGGTACACTATAGCGAGATAGATGTAAGGACATGCGGAGGTGATTACTGTCATGCTATTGTATTCGGGAAAAGATAGAGGGGGTTAAAGGGATACATTTACATGAGGGATAATTTAATATTACCAAAGGATAATGTACTTTGTATTTGATCAATGTATATTTAAAAAAATGTAGGCACTAAATGTCTCTGTCCAAAGCTAGCAAGGTCTCAGGTGACTGTACATCTCCTTCATTATGTTCGTTAAAATTGTCAATTTCATAAAAGTGGCATAAATCGTTACAAAATGCTTCGGCTTTGTTGATACTTTCTATTTTTCACTCAATCCTTTATTACTTTTTCCATTTTTTTTTACGTTTAAAAAATGAGCTCAAGATTTAAACGTTGAACGGGGGAAGATATTTTTTTCATGAATTGTAACGTTTCTTTCGTTAGTTTCAAGCTAAAGCTAATTTTGTAGTAAAAAGAAACAAGTTTTGAAAGCTGTATTAGTTCTGTGCAAAGTGCATAGACTGTAAAGAAGTCAGAAGATAGATAGCTTTTGAATACAAGTGATTTGAGTATCAATAGTGGGAAATTCGACTCGGCACAAATCCTATTGGTAACACTGTTTTGTAGAAATGAGTCGTGCATCGCACTCAGCATTTGTCACAAAACGAGTCATCATTAAATTATGCTAAATTGAACTGATTGAACGAAAATGATAAAGAATCATTATGAACGCAGGGGTTCGTTCGTGAACGAAAATTCACGTTGTTTTTCAATTGAAATAAAAGATCGAGTGAATCGTAACATGAACAAAATGATTTTTAAAGTATCGTTCAAGAGTGAATTTTTAATCATGAACAAATCATTTGAGATTTGATCATAACTGAATAATTTTTCATCACAAATGGTTAGTAAATCACCAAATTTGTTCGGAATTTTACTTCGTTCGCGAACGATTTGCTCATAGCACTATTTCGTTTGCGAACGATTCGTATACTGCATTATTTTATTCACAAATGATTCAATCATGTACCATTTCGTTCGCAAATGATTCATTCATGGTGTCATTTCGTTCGCGAACGATTTGTTCACTGCACTACTTTGTTTGCGAACGATTCGTATACTGCATTATTTTATTCACAAATGATTCAATCATGGTACCATTTCGTTCGCAAATGATTCATTCATGGTATCATTTCGTTCGCGAACGATTTGTTCACTGCACTTTTTTGTTTGCGAACGATTCGTATACTGCATTATTTTATTCACAAATGATTCAATCATGGTACCATTTCGTTCGCAAGTGATTCATTCATAGTACCATTTCGTTCGCGAACGATTCATTCACTGCATTATTGCGTTGGCGAACGATAGGTTCACCGTACTATTTTGATCGCGAACGATTTGTTCATTGCGTTATTTCGTTCGCGAAAGATTCACGTATTTAATCATTTTGCTCAACTTGTAAATGATTCGTTCGCATAAAAATGATTTTTCATTTCTTATTAATACGAAAAATTGCAAAAATACTTAAATATAACAGATCACCAAAATTTACCCTTAATTAATAACAGTGCTACCAACACCTCAACTAAATTCATCAAATTAAACCATAACTTAAATCGACGAAATATGAAAAATTTTACTCCATAAAATAATATAAAATCGTGTATAATACAAACAAAAAACTCCACTTCCTCTCGCTTGTCTTGGCACCGCTCCACTACTCGAAATCATGACACGTCACCAATCAACGAAATTTCACCACAACCACACCCCTCACCCGAAACCCCGAAAATTCGATTTTCGAAGCCGATCATGCCACATGCAAATCGTCTTATAAAATTAACAATTCGAACATGCATCGTGCTTATTGCTCGCATTCTTGTGACAGTGTTGCCAAACGTAAATATATATCAGAAAAAACAGAATTATTTTTCAAGGTGAATTTTCGTAACGTATGAAAATGCTATAAAACGCAATACATGGCAACACTGCCACCGAAATGAAAATCTCGATCACCTTTGTAAAATGAATGCCAACGAAGCTGCACTCACCTTTCTCCTTCTTCTTTACCACCTGTTCCGGGAGATTTGCTGAACCTATTTGAATATAATAAAAAATAATTTAAAGCGAGTTTCCATCTTGTTACCGCCGTACGTAATTTTTCAAAGCTAAATTATTTAACGAGCCGTCTCGATCAATTTCATTTTTCAATACCGAAAAAAATATCCAAAAATACCATCATCGATCAGCTTAATCCAGCTGAGCATGCAATCTCTCGAAATACTCCGAAGATGACCTCAGTTCGAATGTAATCTACTTAAAAGCATTTTCGCCGAATGAATTTTAACGCTTGAGGCGTGTTAATTTCGTTGTAAAATTTCGCCCGGTCGTTTTTCCTTTTCGTCAAGGCTCGACGGCGTAATAACACCGAACCGTGGTGGACCAGGTGTGCGAAAACTCTGCCATACCTTTCGGCGGAACTGCTTAAAAGATTTACCAATTTTATAAAACGCAAGAAAAAAGGTATACGTTACCTGCGTAATACTCTAATTTCATTTTCTAACGAATCTTCTTTTCCTTTTAGGGCCTTCTTGTCGATAATTTTCACAGCGTACATTTCACCCGGATTTTCTTTACTTTCCGCCAGGCGTACTTCGGAAAATGCGCCGCTGCAAGAAAAAAATTCCATATAGCATTTCCGAATTGAAAGGACACCCAGTCTAACCATGAAATCTACGTTTAGAAGCCAAGCTTGATTTTTTCCAACTTCAGGCATGTCATCACTGATGAGCACTGATAAGCCAAGAGCAAAGCAAACGATGGACCATATCGATGCAGGAAGGAGGATATTTTCTTTTATGATTATTTTCCGTAAACACAAACATCGAGATAACATTTTTTTCAGTTTCCCCAATTTTTTTTAATCTCAGTCCCACGGTTTGCTTTTCTTTAAGCTTTTCAATGCTCATTAATGATGACACGCCCTGAGTTCAAGTAGGAAAAAAATCGCGTTTACTTGCCTTTTCATTTCGGAAATACCATAGATAATGGACGTGGAAAAAATCCATCAAAAACTACTCTTTTCATCTCGTCGAAAAATAATTCGAATTCGAACCCCGATTTTTTATTCAATTAGATAACGCATTTGCATAGACGGTTTATTTTTCTTCATTTTTCCATGCATCGTTCCATACAATACATTCGGGAATGTGCATTTTATACGTCGCACAACAACGTACCACGGATTCGATCTTTGTTCCGAAGTGTACTAAGCTTCTCGATGAAATTGCTTCGTATTGAAATCAGCGCGAGAGAATGTCTAAACCCAAAGAAAAGCGTCATCGATACCCTTAAACGTGCGCCATTTTCTTAAATCGACTCTATGCTTCGTTCGACGAGCCAATTTTGTCGAATGACTTGAAAAATTATCCCGAGTTTTCATTCGGAAATATTCTTCGAATTCGACAGATTGAACCTTCGTTGTTTAATAATTCCAACGTCATTTTTACAAAAATCGTCGGTAATTTTTTCTGTTGATTTTATTTCTTTGTTTCGATAAATTTCGTTTTTTACGTGAAAGAGATAACAAACGAAAAATAATTTTTTCCAAAGAGAAATAAGTAGTGTTTTTGATTAAAATTTTCACAAATGAAATAATGATCGAAGTTCATGTGAATTTCAGATTCACTATGAATGATAATTAAAAATAAAACTGTAGGCAGTGTCAATAAACATGAGAATTGATTTATGTAATGGCCCAGATAATACTTGTTTATTCACTTCGATCAATCGTGGATTATCTCCGTTCAGAGTTCATTTCCTTATTTTCAAGTTTATTTATCAGATTATCAACTCTAAGTAAAATTTTCATTGATGTTTTAGTACCGAAATACTCTTTAAGGTGATTTCTCGTGCATCTGCGTGTCAAGTAATGACGACATCTTGTGTAAAACTTAATGATGAACGGTTAATTCGTGAACTATCGATAATGGATTGTTTCGAAAATGCCTTACGAAGACAGAAATGTTTAATGGAAAAAATACACTCGCTGGAGCCCAAAGAAGGCGCCAAGATCAGCATAGAAGATGCCGAAATATCGTTCGATATTCTCAATCAACTTTCTCAATGGTTCACAACAAACGCGAACTTCATCGAAAGCCAAATCGACGATTTCAGCCTCGCCGATCAATTATTGCTCTCGCAAGAAGTCCAACAAAAAGTAATCAGTTATCAGTCAAAATTGAAAAATATTTTCGCACCTGTTGTACCCGCAGACCCCGGAGATCAATCCGATTTCCAGAAATTTACCAAGAAATCCGAAGATTTTAACAAATTGGTGAATTTCTTTAAGAGAATTTTCACATCCAATTACCTGAGAGAGTTGAGAATCAAACGCGAAATGGACGAAATCAAGTTACTCAAGTTCTCAGGCGGAGCTGAAAATTGGAGAAGATTTCTTAGAATGTTCAAGCACAGGGTTCAAATTTTAAACATGATTAAGTTTCGTTCAGTGTTACCAGCCAAAATGGCATCAGCGGTTGAAGAATTGCAACGAGAAGGAGTCGGTTATGAGGAAATACTGAGTATATGCTGCGAAGCATATCGTACCACTTCAGAACGAGTAGTTGAAAGGCAATGCATGAAATTGATCCAGCTTCATCGTGCATCCAATTCCACCTACGAAGATTTCATCCAAAATGTAATCAGAATTTTGCGAATTTTAAGGGTCCTTGGGCATCCGGATGGTGACAAATCACCGATGTTGGTTTGCGTCGTCACCAAGAAGTTTAACTCGAAATTACAGAATCTCTGGCAGAGGGAGATTTCGTCGATGAAGTCGTTTCCGACGATTTATCACCTGAGGAGGTTTCTCACGAGGGTGAGAAAGATGTAATGGAGTCGTGTGTTGGTACGTAGAATTTATTATATTTTTTTAAAAATATATTGTATTTATTTTCAAATAATTTTTGATTTTTTTTTTGATAACTTTTTATTTTTGTTTTATATGATTTTTCGCTCGAAAAATTTGACATTTTTTTTAAATTTATTTTTTGCTTTAAAAATGTATTCAATTTATCGCGTAATTTTATTTACATGTTTTGTAATATATTTGATTTTAATTAATTCTTTTTATCTTTTTTTCTCAGTTCAATTTGTAAGTAGTTCCGTTTTTTTTTTCAAATTTAAGAAATTAGGCAACAAAAACTCATGTTACACTTTGTACTAATCTGAAAATCAAAATATTTATTTATTGTATTTTTTGAAATATTTCTCACGTTTAATAAAATATTTAAAATTGAAAATAAAATTTATTCTTCGAAAAAATTGTTATACATCAACTGAATATCCATCCCTCTTACCCCCCTACTTCTTTAATTACATGAACTTCATCACATTGAAACCACCGAAAAATATCCATTTCGCTGCAAGCTACTTCATTGACTTTGCATCCAAATCCATTAAATTCCCTGGCAACTTTTCGTTAACGCCATCTGCGCCTTTAAAAATATGACTTAAAAGTAATAGCCAATGGTCGTAAAATACACGAAGGGCCGAGGAAACTCGAGAAAAGCATCGTAGCATTTTGGGACATTGTTCGAAGTAAAATTCGTGACATCTGTACTTAGTTACGATAATTTATCTTGAAAACGAGCGATGAACGAGGCGACATTTATTACCTAACCTCAACTTCTCCAGCACCGGGTACCTAAGTTGGTGGCAATTTATTAGATGGCGTTATATGAGGTTCATAGTACATAGGTATATTACCAACACCGGGAATACGTCGATTTATATTCGAAGATACCGCGTAATTTCCACCAAAGGATTTTCCTCCTTTGTAAATTTCCTCTCGCAGAATATCCTGCTAAGTTATTCGTAAAATAGAAAAACGCCCGTTTGGAAAAGCTGTCAAATACTAAATACCATTTAATTTCACTCGTTCGTTCGATATTTCCTATCGGAAAATTCACCACTGGAGGAAATACCGCGGGGTTAATTTTCCCTCGTTAACGATGCTCTCTATTGGTTGAATTTTTTCTACACGTGGAATATCGGTATTCTGCCACAGACAGTTAAGTACAAGGTATTCGATGAAAGGTGCATCCATCGAATATTTCATCGTTTTATTAATTTGCATAAAATTAACGATACTAAGAAAGGAATTTTCGCCGCGAATACGACGATGACATTTAATTAAACATTCGAGTATTTTCGAACGATATCGAACCACATTTTGCACCCTTTTTTTAGATTTTTCAAAAATGACCGAGTAGTTTCGACGACGAGATCGACAACGCTGTCAAAACCAAAGTACAAAACCTTGTTAGCTGACACATCATTTCGTCTAGAGACCATGCACTTGGTAAATATCCATTAAAAAATGAAACTACAGTTACGAATTAACCTTGATAAAATTCAAATTCTAGGTTATCGGACCAATGTCGTGTTTACACTCGGCGATGACATCGTCTCGACGTATAATCTCCTTGTTAATACATAATTTGCCGACGTAGACAACCGAGCGTTGCGAGTGTTTCGATGAGTACACCGTCCTTACACGAAATCGATAAACTTTTCGTTTACTTTTTCGTCCTTTAATTAACGTGTCTCAAATTGTTCAACGTCATGTACGCAATGACGACTATTTGTAAAATGCTACGTGGTCATCACCCACGCCAAAGAGAATACCCCGAGTAATGGCACACAAAAGTTTGTTCTTTGAAGCGAACTAAATCAAAAGGTAGCTCCGCCTCTTCAAAATGTTTAAAATTTCGCAGTAATGAAAAATTCTCGCAATGGAACCCATTCGAGTTACGAGTTTGGAATTAAAGGCTATAGACAGGTAAGCATAAGACATTTGCCCCCCGCCCCCGGGTCCAGATTTTGATGAGAAACGTTCACGACCAAAATTTCAATCCGCCCTCCTCCGTTTACAAGAAATAATTTTTTTTCGAAAATCAGGAATTTTTTTCTTAAATTACAGTAAACGGATTTAATTGAAATTTTGCAACATAATAGACCCTTATAAGAGCCTTCCATGAAAAAATCAACAACCCCCCATTCCAACTTTTTTCTCTCCAAACGGTCGTTTCTAATTTTATTTATTTTTTTTATGTATCTATCTCACTCTGCAAAATTTTCAAACCTCATTTTTCAGATGTATTTTCCACCTCTAGATATCATATATTTTTTTCAAAATTTTGCCTTAACGGGGTCGCGGTCAAAAATCGTACCACCAAGAAACGTTCACGACAAAAATTTCAGCTCTCCACCTCATTTCCGAGAAATAATTTTTTGGCGATGATTCAGAATTGATGATATCGATTTTTTTAAAGCTCGCTTTATTTGATTTTTCGCGAGAAATCCAATAATGCATACCCCACCCCTGACAAACTTTTCGTTCAAAAGTTATGAGCTTTCAAAGCTCAAAATTTCATGTATAAAATTCGCTTACTACAACATGAACACCCGAAACATGATTTGCGTGTAATTTTCAACAAGAAATTCATTGCAGCTGTTTATTTACCGATTCGAGCTTTTGTTCAGAAGCTTTGAGCTTTCAAAGCTCAAAATTAAGTAGGTGTAAAGTTTGTCTTATACAACAAATACTTCCAATACATGATTATAACGTAATTAATTTTTTTCGATAAATTCAATGGCGCATATCGCACTTCTAACAAACTTTTCCATCAGAAGTTGTGAGCTTTCAAAGCTCTAAATTAGATCTAAATTATGTGTAGCGCAACTTATACGTCCAATATGTGACTATTGAGTAATTTTTCGCGGGGAATTCTTTGTTGCTTTCTGTTTAACGATCCGAGCTTTTTTTTGAACTTTACGTGCTTTCAAAGTTCGAAAATTGAGTAAAAAATTCATAACAATTGCCTACAAGCATGAGCTATGATTTTCTCTCGAGAAACTACATGAAAATCATGTATTGGACATGTACCTCAGGTTACGCAAATTTCAGACCTAATTTTGAGCTTTGAAAGCTCGTAACTTTTGAGCGGAAAGTTCATCGGAGACGCTGTATGCAACATTGGGTTTCTCGCGAAAAATTATTTGAGAATCATATGTCAAAAGTATATGAGTATATGACAAATTTTATATCTAATTTTGAGCTTTAACTTTGAAAGCTCATAACTTTTGAACGAAAGTTTGCCAGGGGTGCGGTATGCATCATTGAATTTCTCGCGAAAAATCGAATAAAATAAGCCTATAGGGTCGAAAAGAGGGAGCACGAGCGTCCTATAAATTACCGTCAGACAGTGAGGGACACCTGGTCCCAGTGTCATGAGGGGCTGTGGCCCCGGAATTCAGTAAGAGATGCCGAAGGTCCCGCTCCAACGGGCAGGCCAAATGGACCCGGAACGGTATTCTGGGTCAGAACCGGCCTGGCCCCAAGAAGCAAAAGCTGCGTACACAGGATGAGGCCGTGCGACTGCCAGCCGGGCAGTGTGTACTCAACGTCGAAGATCAGGGCAAAGCCAGCGATAGGAGCCGAAGAGGAGAGAGGCCATTTGACCGGTAACTCCAGAACTCTCGAGCAGAGGCCTGTAAGGCCAATTTTTTCCCCCAAAGCCCCATCTAACCGAGTCTCCTCTTACAGATCTGTACCTCCCCCACGGTGTAACAGGATTAGACGACCTCGATATAAAGGTGGATACCCAACTCAGCCGGTCGGTGAGGAAGCGACCCCCGCCGTCAACCAGCTCCAGCGAGGACAGCGACACCGAAGTAGTCACCAGCCAAAGGCCAGACCCGAGCAGCGAAATCCCACCAGAGTTTCAACGAGCCGGACGTAGGGTCCAGAAAGGGCCAGGAAATAAGTTTTTGGTGTTGCGCGACAAGAGAACACCGTGAGTCTCCAAAGGACACCATTCCGCCCTGTAAGGCTCTTCCTCAGTTACTACTGTATATACTTTCATTTGCTTATGCCTATATTCGCTTTTTCGCCAGAAGTAAATATAAAATTTGTTTCCAGAGTCTGCTTTGTATTATTAATCGCATCTTCTCCTCACAGTAAACGCTATCCAAAGCACCAAATATCAAAGCCTGACTTCTGCATTAATCCCCTGGAGGTCAGCAAAATACTATGCAAAAGTTTATACCTCCAGGACGGCTTCGCACCAATTAACCGTTATGCTTCAGCAATTTAACAACAGATAACCTCTATTTACGCTATCCCCTAGTTTTGAATCAGAGAACCGAAAAACCCCCCATAGAGGCAAGAGGACAAAAGAGGCGTGTCCGCAACCTCCACCCAAGGTGAGAAGTCCAGAGGCTGTCCTTGACAGCACACCGGGAAGACCAAACGGTACAAGGTAGAGGCCCATATTAAGATATCCCAACACCAAGCTAGGCCAATCCAGGGCCCAAGTCAAAGCAGATCAGACTCCGCACAGTACAAGGCATTACCCCCACACACGAAAACAGCAGAGTAAGTAAGCCCAGCCGGCACCGACTCAACCAGTAAATACACGGCAATAGTTGCAACTTAAGTAACACAGATGAAAAAGCAGGGTAAGTACTTAAATCTACATTGAGTAATATACTTTTAATCTATACATATCAAAAAGCGCTAAAGAACAGAAGGATCAAATATATCAAATACCTATCAAGTATCCACCAATCGCAGGGGGTGTCAGGGGCTCACTACTCGTACCAATAACTGGATTTACCTTTCGGATTCTTGCCTCGCCTGACTTGACTTAACATACAGCGTTTAAACGTGAGATATCGATAGCAGCATTAGCAGGCACCAGGTCTCTGCGATCGGGGTTCCTTAGTTTCATCAACCCTGCAACTCGTCTTGCAAAAATTTCGAACCCGGGCTCAGTGAAGTCACACCCGGCCAACCCCGGAGGGGTGTCAGACCAAAATCACAGTGACCGGGCAAGCATATATTAGATGCTCAGCGCTTTCCTCTCCAGTGCCGCACAGGCAGGCGGGATCAATATCCCTTCGTAGTATTCTCTTAAAGTATTCTTTAAAGTTTCCGTGCCCCGATAACAACTGTGACATCTCGTAGGTCACCTCCGTGTCTAGTTTCTTCATTCTGTGGATTACTGACGGGATAATTCTTTTAGTTACTTTATTTTCAGTAGCGGTCCATCTTCGCTGCCATAGATTGATCTTAAACTTCTCATATGAGCCAACGATATCTGTCCATCTAAGGTCAGCAAGGCCAAGTCCCATCCTATAGGTGCGGTCTCCAGTACATCTAAATACCGGGAAGCCTGAGTCAGCCGTACTCTGGGGGCCCCTCAATCCCAGTCGAAGAGAGGCCCGCTCGAGGATCTCCAAATCAATAGGAGGAACTCCTGCAATAACCATTGCGGCTGCAGTTGAAGTCGTACAGTACAACCGGGCAATTCTAAGAGCAAACATACGTTGGGTGCTGAGCAGTATAGCTCGGGCACGGCGGTCCTTTACTGCACGATACCATACCTCACATCCATAGGTGGCTATTGCAACGAGGGTGCCGTAGTACATGTTTCTTCTATGTTTAAAAGAATATCCATACGTGTTACGCATGATCTTCTTCATCCGACTAGTAAGAATCAATAAGATCAGTTCCGAATCATCACTAATTTTTTTTCAAAAAATCAGATAGGAATTTTTTTTAAATTACCGTTGCCAGAATTAATTGAAATTTTTTAACTTGATGGACCCTTACAAAAGCCTTCTATGAAAAAATCAATCATCTCATTCCAATTTTTCGCCCCCTAAATTGACGTTTTCAACTCAATTCCTTTTTTTAGGTATTTATATCACTCGGAAAAATTTTCGAATCGGACCTCGCGCGCACGTCAATTGATACTTCTCACTGTGCAGTAGCGCGCGTAACGATGAATGGCGCGCTATCGCATAGTGAGAAGTACCGATCAATGCGCGCATGTTCGAACTCATTATTTAAATAATTTTTTTCTCGAAATCTATCGATTTTTGGGTTATGGATCGTGCAACATTTGTCCAAAATACTTTAACGATTATTTTGCCATTTTTCGACCCCCAAAAAATCAAGATCGTATTTTATATCGACAATAAAACGCCGTTATGCATATACCAGACTGGGACGGAAAACCCTCGATGGCCCCTACACCAAATCCACCCTTTGGAACCTGAAAGCTACATAATTCCTCGACGTGGATGTTGCCCAGAATTGGAATGCTGTTCAGATGACGAATATTAACCAGACATCACGCATCTCCGAGACACGTAAAAAGGGTTGAAATGAAAAATACGTGGTTCAGATGTACTTTTATGAAATATCGGTTGATATCGATGCAGCGAATAAATGTTGAATATTCGCAGCACGAAACTGCCTAAGAAAATCAAACCGCTCGTAGGAAAAATTAATAAAAAACCCGTTATAATGTAAAACAACGCGATTCGTCATTTAGAATGGTTTTTTCAAGTACTTGAGATTTTTTCGAACGTGGGTAAAAATTGAATAATGTTTTATACGAAAGTTAAAACGAATCTACACATTTATCGATTCACGTCATCGAATATATTATACTTTTCCGTCGTACGAATAAATCTATCGTCTGGTATTATTTATGACAACTTGTTAAATGCCCTTATGGAACGGGGTATATGATTTAATAAGGTCATAATAGTATCTCGTGGACTTGATTTGAAGCACGCGAAATACGATGCCGGCTCAAGAAATAAATTTCATTTGGCGACGCAACGAGCAATAAATTATTACATAACAGGGCGACTTTTGAATAACGCTCGCTTTTTAGCGTTTAAGAATTTATTGCGCGTGCATCTCTGTAAAGGAGAAAAAAGTGTAAAAAATGTCAATAAATAAGGCAGGTGCGACATCAGACACGGTACAGATGAAGCTTTACGGCAAGTGCGTTTTCACAGCATCAACGTCGTTTTTCCTTCGTTTTGGCTCGTCGAAGCGTTAAATTCTATTTACCAACGTATCTAATTTTATCGTCGAATATCTACATTACGTTTGCAATTTAAAAGATTACACAGTTGAAATATAACATCGAGTATTCGCCGAGCTTTCGTCGTTCGCGAGGCGAATGTCGTCGAACGATGGAAAAATTCTCGAATTGATGGCTCGATCGGGCTCGGTAAACGTCGAAGTATTACATTTGGATAATTAATGTGTCACACTGTAACGACCGACGAGAAAGGGGTGATTTTTAATAGAGATTTTACTCGTTTCTCTCACGTTCTCGCTTCTCGTGTCGTCTAACAATTGACCACAAAAGCTCTTGTTATCGTTTCCATAACATCGATTGTCATTTCCGCCATAACGGTTATGAATTATTGAACGTCACGTTGATCGCGGGCGACGAAAAAAAATGTAATCTCTCGAGTGCGACGTTTTCAAGGAAATTGTTAACTTTCCATCCCAAGTTTCGGGCGTGTTATCGTTTCAGCCTAACACGATGTCATTTCCAATACATTTATCGTATTTACATATCCAAAGTACAACTCAAACGTACCTGTCGACCTGACCGAATAATTAATTCGAGTTTATGTAAAACCCGCCATTTTTATCCTTCAAACTCTCTACTCGGCAAAAAAATTAATTTGCGATGTTCGACGGACCTCGGTGTTCGTTTGTCATTAATAGCACGGCCTTTTTTCCCTTTGCTTTTTCGCCATGCGAATTACACTTCTGAGTGATGATCTGAACCGCTTCGGTGTCGCGTTTTCTATTAATACCCGTCATCGTTGAAATGTACTGGTGCAATTTGCCAACCCCGCTGAGTATTCGTGGAGTAATTATTTTTCTCGGGGTTTTACTCCTTCGGTGATTTTTCATTTTGAAAGGGTTAAAGAAGCGCTCGAACTGGAACTACGTGGAGGGTTTCGTGTCAGTTGGAGATAAAATCATAAGTGAAGAAATCATTAGAGAACGTATGATTTTCAAACCAAAAAATCGTTTAGGAACGATAACTTCATAAACTATTACTTTTATAAAATTTTTCTAGAATTAATAATTTTTTTTACGTTTAGAATTTGATTTTTTTTTAAATTTTATTCAAGTTTTTTGATAGATAAATTTATACCTTAATAAATTGATGTTAAATGAATCGTTTGTGAACAGAAATTTTGACTTTTCTTCGACAAAATCATCTCAATAACTTCATTTTTGAGCTGAGAAAGTGATTCTCAAGTAATTAATCATTCAAGAATTGAACAAATCTTTTGCAAACGACTCACGAACTGAACAAATCACTTTCAGTGAAGTAATTTTCAAACTGATTCATTTGTTTTCGAACAATCAATGAATCAAAAAATCGCTTTTTGTATACACTACTTTAAAAACTAGAAAAAATCATTTCCAAACGAATGATTTGCTCATAAGTGAATAAATCGTTCGCGAACGACTACTCCGTGACTGGGATAAATTGTTCACGAACACAACATTTACATATGAGTATAACAAATTACTTGCGAACGATTACTTTATAAAATGAACATATCGTTCGCGAACGAATGACTCATAAGTTGAAAAAATTGTTTGCAAATAACAAACTGTTTCTCGATTTTAATGAATCGTTCATGAACGACTACTTTATGAACCGATCATTTCGTTCGCAAACGAATGATTCACCAGTTGAACAAATCGTTTGCGAACGACTATTTCAAGACGAAAATCAATCCATAGCACATATCTTTCGCGAATGAGTAATTCTTAAAGTGATCAAGTCATTCGCGAAGCACTGATCCATAAATTCGATCCGAAGGATCGAATGAATCGTTCACGAACGATCCAATATTACAACTTGACACATAACCTAAATCAGTCGCAATTTATCGCATATATTACTTTTTAGAACGAAAAGTGAACCTTTTAATCCATACTAACACTTTGCATCCATTTTACCGCACATCGAACTAGAAAGCTTTCCAATTTACCAAATTCACCTCTTAAAAAAAAACTAACCATATCGAATTTCCAACTCCGTAAATTTCAACTTTTCTCCCATTTGGCAAAATGGCTTCCCAAACGGCCAGAAAACATTAATTAAACATCGAAACACGAACCGCATATCGAAAGTATGCACTTTCGCGAGGCATAAAACCGCACCGAGTATAATATTCGAGTACTCCAACGAAATAACCGATCAGCTCGCTCGTATAAAATTGATGATTATCTCGCCGGCGCTATGGCCCTTTTGAGACGAACTAAAAAGAAACGCTAGACGTATCGAAAGTCGGTTTTCTATTTTATATTCTCGGTTCGCCATACAACATACGCCGAAACATGCAAAGAAGCTGGGGATTCGTGGTCACGAGCTTTTATTATAAACCGCAGTCACGTATCTAAATCCAATAAAGCCTTTTGCCGCAGTCGAACATGGAAAAAGTCCAACAGGCTGGCGTGGATTTCGTTTCAGATATGGCCATTTGGAAAAAAAAAAGAATTCGTGCTTTGTATTGAGATACGACGATGGATGAGTTTTATTAATTGGAGAAAAACTCGTTAGTTCGACTTGTACGAGCTTTGAAGCTTTATACGTTTCGGTTTTCGATAATTGTAAAGAATTACGAGTTATAATCGAGCGTGTTATTACGATAATTTACCGTATTCGTATAAAATATGAACTCGTCGAAGCGCCGCTCAGAAAAGCGAGCTATATGAGCTGAAAATGAACGAAAAAAGGAAAAGTTCACGACGGAGTTTAAATATTGTATAATATTTGCATACGCTACGACGCAAATATGTAAAGATACTATAAACATGGCAGAACTCGTATATATGTGGGCTCACGTAATCCATCCGTTTCGCTCGTCTTTCTCCTAAATGGTAATGTGGGATTGCAGAGATACTCCAAAGACGACGTTAGGCTTTTAAAAGGCCGCCTTTTTAAAATGCGAAACCGAGAAATGTTTAAAATACGAATTAGCATTATAAAAGCTAATTTCTGACATATTCGTATTAACTTTCGCACGCGCCATCGTGTATACCCTCAACAAGAAGAAGTTCATTTTAAAGGTCATCTTGGTGTTGCGTGTTTCGAAAATCGCAACACAAAAAAATCGTAATCGGTTTCATGTTTGTTGATATGAGCAGTGCTTTTTTTCGGGGTATAATCACGTTGAAATTAGGGTGAGCAATTTTTTCACCTTGTTTATCTCGTAAGGCCATCGTTCAAGTCTTATTTACGCGTCTAAATTGTAAGCAATTACTCGAAGGATATTTCACGAGCTGCAAAAGCCAAAACGCGAACATACTGTAAATAAATTTTGACCTGGAAGGGTATTTGATTCATGAAAACCACTCATGAACGTACGGCAGCTGGTAAGTAGCATGTCAAGTGAAATGAATTCCATAGAGGGCCTCCAATTCGCTACATTTGAGGAGAAATGCGTGTTTGTTAGTAAAAACGAAGCTGTAGAAAACCAAACATCAATGGGAAATAAAATCCAGCGATATAATACGAGAAAACTCAATAAATCTGTAAGAAATGATTCATTTGTTCGAAAATAAGTCATAATTTGAGGAAGTCGTTCGTGAACGGCTTTTTCATGTATTTTTTATATTCTAAAAATATCATTTTTCGGTTTAGTCAAGTGAATCATCCAATGTGATTCATTCGTTCGCGAACGGTAATTAATACCTTAAGTGAATCACCTACGAACGACTTCCTCCATAAGACACGATTTGATCACCTATTGGAAATTTGGCTCAAATAATGATTCAATTTCTAGCGAATAAATCTTTTTTTGTGAATCGTTCGCGAACGATTTTCTTTACCAACGATTTGTTTCATTTTTGACTGAAAATTTGGTCCAAATCAATATTGTTTGCTTTCTCGACCGAATCATTCGTTCGCGACCGAAGAATCATAAACAAAGTGAATCATTTACGAACGACTCCGTATAAAATTTCTAATTTTTCGCAAAAATGTTCATTTTTAATTCGGTGTTGGCTTTTGTCAACAAATCATCCGAATCGATATTTTCGTTCGCGAATGAAGAATCATTTACAAAGTGAATCGTTTACGAACGACTGCATCAGATTTCAATTTTTTGCAAAAATATTTACTTTTAACAGGAAACTATTTTTATTTATGGATTATCCGAATCGATACGTTCATTCGCGAACGATGCGTTCACGTTTGAATGAGTCATGCGTGAGTTCTCTATAAAAATCTCGTTCGTAAACGATTTTTTACAGCAATACGAGTAATTCAATTATCGAACTCGTTCGTCGATCTCCGACAAATAGTACTTCTCGAAGGCGTTCGTGATTCAATTAACGTCCATAAATTCTTTATTACGATATAAAACACGTTTATCAAACGCATTCTCGTCCAAGCTAACAAAGGAAAAAACGAAGCATAAAGATATAGTTTTGAAAATAAATCGACGAAAAAATGGATTAAAAAAAAGATACATTTATTGAGATGGGAGTACGCTAGAAAACGAGGATAAAAACCAGGAAACGACAATCCAAATAGCTTTTCTCAATACCGAATAAAAAATAATTATAAATAGTACATTAAATTTACGACCACCGAGAGAAATACAATAAAAGCTTAGCTTCTAGAATAATTAACTTATTAAAAAAGTTACTGGAGAAAAAATCCACCAATGATACAACTCGCCTCGTAATGGCTAACACGGGAAATATGAATCGAGGTAGATAAAGGGATGGAAGGAGCTGGTGATAAATTCGGGGAATTTTCGTTACAATAAAGAAGTTCCCTACATCGAGCTGGAATTTAATTTCAAACCTATAAATATTAATTTGGCGCGCTAAAACGTTTAAAAATAGCATCAGAAATGAAATTACGTGAAATTCAATTTTTTCCAGCTTTTCCGCAGCAGTTAACGCAATTCGAGCAAAGATTTAATAAGTGAAGCGCAAATTTGCGTAGGTTGCGATCTCATACGAGGGTTAAAATTCGATTAAAAATCCACCGTGTGTTGTCTTTTCGCCCTCCTAGCTTGATTTTTCCAAGTATCGTGCGTTCATTACCTGGAGATTTTTTTTCACCGCGGAGCGTCGGCGGCGCTATAATTGAAACGTTTCGTTTGAAACTTCCCCTTTCGTAGTTTGTGAACTAAAGAAAACATTAAATTGAAATTAATTCTTAACCCGACGAACACGATAGTTTCGATGGAAGTTTCGCTTTACACGATGTTCGTTATATTAGCGCGGTATTGTTTTAATTTCGCGCGACAGGCGTCTTTTTTATGGAGTTAGACGGAGCTCAGATGCTGTGTCGGAGCAATGAAGGCTTTTACGGAGATAATACCATTTTAGGACCATCACGAATAGCACGATAATGTTGTATGAATTAGCGGCGGTTAATTGCGGAAATTTTAGGGGTTCGAAAATAATACGTAATGTTTTTCTACGTTGCGATATATTTTAGAATTTTTTAACGGTTTTTAAATATTTTTGCAATGTCTTATACTATGCTCAAAAAAAAATGACACCTTGGAAGATCACCCCTCGATTTAAAAAAATTTTTAAATTGAAATTTATCCAATTTTTCGCGAGAAAAACGATGATGGAGTTCAGTGGCGTAGCCAAGGGGGGGGGCAAAGGGGGCACTTGCCCCCCCATGGCCTTTTATTTTTTGTTTCGACATATCGTAGTTTGTTTATAAATTAAAGGAATAGGAAAAGAAATCGTTTGCAATTTTTGGTTTCCCACTAATTAAAAAAAATTTTGACTACCTGGACTCGTTTTGCCCCCTCCCCCTTGCCAAAATCCTGGCTACGCCACTGATGGAGTTCATTTCCCTGACCAAAGCTTACTTTCTTGCGAAAAATCAAGCACAACCAGCATATCGCTTGATATCATAGAAAAACTTCATAATTTCAGAAATTTTCGAGCTTTTAAACTCAATTACTATTCAACGAAGGGTCATCGGTGAAAAAAGACAAGTCTATTGAATTTCTCGTGAATTAAAGTTTCAATTGAAATATAACTCGATGCTGTTGCTGAAGTTGCATTTTTCTATGCTTTGAACTTTGAAAATAAGCTTTGGCACGGAAAACGGACTTCACCATCGTTTTTCTCGTGAAAAATTGGAAAAATTTTACTTTCAAATTAAAAAAAATCGAGTAGTGAACTACCAAAGTGTCATCGTCAAGAAATATAAATTATTGCTTTTTTTCAAAAACTGTTTGAAGCAATTAAAAATCACTCGAAATGTATTTCTTCAATTTTTTCAAATCATAAAAATTTGGCGAACTTTATTGATTGCTGAATACAACAGAATAGAATATACTTGACACATCCGATAATTGATGAAATTACCAAAATAAAAATATACATAGTTTCCAAAAATGTTTCGCATTTCAGAAAAGCAAAAATAAATAAAAAACTCGAGAGAAAAAATTCCAAGAATATTAAATATTGTAATCTCTCGAGTAAACACAAGGGAAAAGTTTCCACGAAATCTGCCACACTCCTAATTCACCGAAAAAACAAAAGATCATTGAAAATATGGCCTTTTGAAAACTACAACTGCGATAATACCGTTATTCGCTGTTGCATTGTTAAATACATGCTTTCGAATACGACATCGTACACTGACCATTCGCATTTGTGTGTTCACTTGGAAGTGTAGTACGGTGGTATTTTTTTAGTGCATCTACAATTTCGCTGATTTTTTGTAAGTAATTTTGATCGATAATTGATCGCAAGCTCCATGTGAACACAAAAATTCACTGGGACGAAGAATTTGGGCGCATGAGCACATTTCCAACTTATACTCAGTTAATTAATTTTTTCAAAATCCTGATAATTTACCTTACCCTCTTGCACTATTCGACCCGTACTCCCAAATTAAGGCATAATATATCATATCCTACTCAATGATAACTAATCTTACTCCTATTTCTCTACCTGAAATAGCCTTTGTTTTAATAAAAAATATTTTCAAGTTTTCGAAGTTTTATAATGTATTTACAAATAAAGTTGTAATTCCTGTCTGGTTTTCATTAAAATTTTCTCACCATTCAAAAAGGAGCAACATTTCACTCGTCACATTCAAAGAAAAACATCTCACGAGAATCACACCCACTGCTCATTTCAATCATTTCATAACGATTAAATAAAACGCCATCGATTTATTTATAAAAGCGGTATTTTTCCAGTACCTCTGGCTCGAATAGTCAAACCGTATTCGATGATTTCGCAAAATCCATTAAAAATGATTGCCAATCTTCGACTGGTTATTGCTATAAAACGTCAATTTATTTTTAGAGTTTTTATAAATACTCCAATTGAACCTTGGTCCAGATAAAGCGTTCGGAAATTCATTCCGATATTCCAGAATTACTCTTTGTTCTGGTAACGAAAAAAGTAAAGTTGGCAAAAAAACCAATGAAATTGTAAACTTAGAAATATTTAATATAACGTAATAAAAATGTTTCGTATAAATGTCTCTTATAAAATGCAAATTCCATCGTGCAAACGAAATTTCACGATTAATTTTCTCGTTCAGCTTTTTTGTAATAACTGTACACCACCACGAAGAAGTAATACTCGAGAGCTGTAAAAAAAAAACGTACCTTTTTTAAATACCCGAAATTTCACAATTGATATAAAATTTGTTAGTTTTATTTTACAATTTAAAAATAATCACATTGCCAAATAAAAATACCGGAAAAGCTCATTAAAATGTTTTGCAATTAGAAGCGAATAAAAAACCACACTATACGCATAATTTCAAAACATCTTTATGAATTAATCCCTTAAAACAAGTTTAATCTTGAAAAAAATCACAAATTATGGGAATTAAAAAAATGATTTCAAAATTTCAAATTTTCACGTTCGAATTATAAAAGTATTTTTAACCTGAAATATTTCATACATTGAAACAAGGTATGGCTGATCTCGAGAGTTCTAAGATCCAAGAAATTGAGATGAGCTTACAGCAGATTAATCTCCGAAAGGAAAATAGTGTTCTTGAAAACAGAACTTTTTTTTGAATAAGTTACCCCCGCTTTAAAACAAGATGACCTTCGCTGGTGACCTTGAAAACCACAAGGAAATTGTTTTAACAAGGGATTACTCTGAATCAGTTTTAGTTAGCGATTTGCAGCCATTTCTGTATCCTTTTTTTTTTGAAAATACGATTTTTTTTCAATCAGTAAATTTAATCGAGGTTGAATTTCCTCAAAAAAAGATTCACAAATTCGAAAAAGCATTAAGACGCAATATACTGTGACGCGAAGTCTACCAAGAAAGCGTATTACATAAGATAGCCAATGTTTTTGTGATTTTTCTCAAAATGGACCGCCTCTGTGAGAAAAATAGTTATATATGAAATTATTCTAAATAAAATTCTCTAGAAAAAATGTCATTTGTGAAATTTACGTAGGATGATAATTACACGAATATATGCCCACTCGAGATGCGATTGCCTATGTTCTCATATAATCATACATCCTACGTAAATTTCACAGATAATTTTTTTAATATAAAATTTTACGAAGAATTGCTTTACAAATAACTGTTTTTCTCGTAGAACCGATAATTTAATTTATCTCATATATCACTGAAAATTTCAAATTCAAATATTCATGAACTTAAAGCAAACACACCGCGATTCATTGCTTTAAAAAGCAAAAAAATTCACAAAAGAAACATACTCGCCCACAACACCAATACAATGGCGACGACAACAGTCAATCCACCAATTCCTTTGGCTATATCATCGGAATTCTTAATATGTGCCGACTGGTCGATAACCAATTTGGCAAACGACGTTCCCAGAACGACGACCAAGACCGCGGAAACAACTAGAGCAATTATCATGAGCACCTGAGATATCATATGCGGTACAATGAGCGCCGGCAATCGCTACAAAAATCATTGGATTTAAATCTAATAAAACTAAACATCGGTATTAACTCGTGTCTTGTATACTTGAAAAATTCCATATAACGCTGCTATCTCAATCGTCACAATGAGTCCCCAAAATAAAGCCATAGGTAAATTGGATTTACTATTTACCAGCTCGAGGATCGCGCAAATCTATCCAAAAAATACCCAATTTGGTGAATTATTTTTATAAATCCGTCGCGGAAAATGTCGCCGGTAAAAGGTACTTACTAAACTTAAAATAATCAACGTCAACGTGCCTCCTTTTAAGGAGCACCCGCAACAACAATAATGCACCTTTTGCATTTCGTATGTAATTACACGTGAACTAAACAAATTACAGCGAAAAAACTCAAGCGAACCGTTCAACCGAAGCACCAACGCATAAAAGATCCAATTAATTAGCCTCTCAACGAGTCTCGACGTTTACTCGTCGTTTACTTTGTATTTTAACACATTACATGCGTCCTGAACGATCTTTAAAAATTCGTTTACGTTAAACGAAAAAAACAAAGAGGGGGGTAAAAATTTCGACCATTTGGTTGGCACACGATTTACGAAGTTAAACATAGAACTGGAAAAAAACTTCGAGTGTGTCCTCTATTTTTTTTTTCACAAACAACGAACTCGTAAAAAATGCATATTCGCGTATATTTTTAATTCTTCGTCGGTACAATCGCAATCATAAAGTACGTAGCTTAAGTTGTTCCCTATGGAAAGAGCAATCTTTCGTACGAATTTATTTTTAACGTATGCCGCCATTTTTACGTTACTGTACTTCAACCATACCAAATGTACTGTTTATCGTCGTTTAAAAACAAGACTTTTTTTTTGTACCAAAAAAAGTACATTTTGAAAAATAATTCTGTCGATATAACGACGAAAAATGTAAAAATTCATCGTTTATTACAAAAGAAAATAGGAAAATTTTTCGTCAAGGAAGCAATGAAATAACACCATAAGAAATACATATAATTATATTTACGTAATTTAAAAATAATATTCTTTATTATGGGAAGAATCATACAGGATATTATAAAAAGAAAGAAAATAAATCAATTTGGAAGAATATTTCACCCGAAATGATTAAAATTGAATTTTTTTTAGTGATTGTGGCGAAATTTGAATAGGTACGAAAAAATGACTTCAACAAAAAATATTTCTCATTCATTTTACAATAATTTTTGTTTCAAAAATTTTTTTCTCAGGTCACCCCAAGTCTCGTAAAAATGCCCCAATCATGAAATTCTGTCTATAACGACACCATTATAGCAAAATTGCGGCGAAATTAGAGAAAATGCGAGAAAAAATTTATTAAAAATACTCTCCTTCAAAATTTTTCATCTCAAGTCACCCCAAATCTTATAAAAACACCCCATCATGAAATTTAGTCTATAATGACAAACTTATGGCAAAATTGTGGCAAAAATTGAGAAAATTTGAAAAAAGTTCATTTTAAAAATACTCTCTATTTAATTTCCAACAGCTTTTGTTTCAAAATTTTTCATCTCAAGTCACCCCAAATCTTATAAAAACATCCCATCATGAAATTTAGTTTATAATGACAAACTTATGGCAAAATTGTGTCAAAAATTGAGAAAATTTGAAAAAAGTTCATTTTAAAAATACTCTCTATTTAATTTCCAACAGCTTTTGTTTCAAAATTTTTCATCTCAAGTCACCCCAAATCTTATAAAAACACCCCATCATGAAATTTAGTCTATAATGACAAACTTATGGCAAAATTGTGTCAAAAATTGAGAAAATTTGAAAAAAGTTCATTTTAAAAATACTCTCTATTTAATTTCCAACAGCTTTTGTTTCAAAATTTTTCATCTCAAGTCACCCCAAACATCACAAAAACACCCCAACTGAGTTATTTTGTTCGCAGTGCAAACACCATGAAAATATGGTGAAATTTAAGGAAATATGAAAAAACAATTCATACAAAAAATGTTCTTCATTCAATTTGAAACAACTTTCGTTTCAAAAGTTTTCTCCTCAAGTCACCCCAAGCCTTACAAAGACGCCCCTTTTGAGTATTCCATATCAATGGCGGTATATCATTTTCACTACGTGCTTTAAAATTTTATATTTAATTCTTCAGTTTGGTAGGTAAAATAGTAGGTAAGGTAACTGGATACATGAACATGACCAGAATTAAGTTATTCCTCGTCTCAAACAATGCTTTCGATAAGAGGAAAAATCACGATAAAAACAATCATATTTCATATTTATTCGAACAGATAACACTTCACTCTTCAATTTCATTATTGTCACTGCTCAAAGTCTACTTCGTTAATCTTATTTACTTTTTAAATTTCCGAGATGAAATCGAGCTTCTTCGTTATATTAATTGTACAGTGACAACGTTCGTGTCTCGTATTTCATAATTTCCGATTTGTACGTTCGCGTCCGTCGAAAAAGTACTCGCGACTCAATGGATCGTCTACGGAAAGCATTACGAAAACAGAACTGTTTGGTGGAGAAAATCCAAAACTTGAAGATGCAGGTTGACCAGAAGGTCAGCATCCAAGAAGCCAAGATCTCCTACGATTTACTAAACCAACTACACGAATGGTTCAAGAAAAACGCCGCTTTTATCGAATCCACAATCGATGAATCAGGTCGCGCTGATCAATTGAAGCTCTCCAATGACATCTCAAAATTGGTAACATCTTTACAATCAACGCTGGAAAAAATCTTCCAACCAACTACCTCAATAGATCGGAAACCAGACCACTACGACGCGGTAAAATTGCCTGAAAGTGGCAAGAAACAACCATTGGATGAAATGTTCCAAATAATGAGGAGAATTTTTACACCAAAAGATGCAGCAGAAAGCACCGTAAGACATGATGACATCACGTTACCCAAATTTTCCGGAAAGTACGAACATTGGAATGAATTTTTCGATGCATTCAAAATGCGAATTAATTCCCAAAATACGTTATTGCTGTGTGCCTGTTTGCCAGATAAAATGGTCCCTCTTGCGAGAGAATTTGCGCAAGAAGGGTTTGCCTACGAGGAAATGCTCAAGTTACTCGATGTAGCTCATTCAACATCCGGACACGCTGTTGAAAACTTGTGCAATAAATTATTTCATCTTTCAACTTATCCGAATATCACAAAAAATGAAAATACCATCAGGACACCCTCAAAAAATTCTCGAAGTGATGTGCTACCTGGAAGCAGTAGAACCAAAGATGATGCAAATGGTTTGGAACTGAAAAATCTTACGGTAAAGTTCCAGTAGATAATCTAGTAATTTTTTTCGTTTATTAAAAGAAAATTTGGAATTTTTTTGTCAATTTATAATCATATAAATGATGATGCAATTGTTTTTAGTATAATTATAATTTTTCAACATTGAATTTTCAAATGTTATTTTAATTAATTAATTATGTAACTATTTGTTGATTGAAATAATCATTTTTCAACATTAAATTTTCCAATTTATCTAATAGAATTATTTCAAAAGCAAATTTAAAACATGCTTATGAAATTGAAATGAAAAATTAACATTATTATTTTATTTATTTTCAATGTAAAAGCGTCCAAGGTAAAATGCTGTTTTAAGTTGAAAATGGGTCGAATTTTCTAAAAAGGTTGAAGAGAAAAAAACATTGGAATTTTTGGAATACTCATCGCGAAGAATTTTTGGTAAGGTGGAGGGGTTCTTTAGTACACGATATTGGAAGGGAGGGCATTCGATAAGTAGTCAATATACGAAGATTTGGACCTTACAGGATGCGCCAAAAAGAGTTATTTGGCTCATCACTCGAATAAAACCTCAATCGTCTTTCATCAAAAACACGCATATTTTACGAAACACTGAACCGTAAATACACACTTTATCGTAATTCCTCCCACGGGTACATTTACAATGTTACTTTATCGTCATGACGCCGCATCATACCAAAGTCTATCATGCAAACAATACTCCAGGCTGTTTTATACACAAAAAGCATCACGAAAAAATTTCCGGAAAATGCGACATTTCACTGATACAGAAAATTGATTCGGACTGCGAGGAAATTAATTCGCAGTTCGCATACAAACGACGTCAAAAATGATACATTTCTGCGTGTATCCCCCTCCCAAGTCTTCAACCTCGAGTAATTTTCAAAATCACCCTCGTGACGTCATCTGCAATCTCGTAAGGGAAATTTCGCATAATGCGTGCGTTATATTTGTAGACAGCGTGAAATTTGAATATTTTAATACAAGTTATGACTTTTTGCGTCACAAACTGTTAAAATTTTAATAGAGCTGCGCCAATGCGAGGATTTTAATGAGTGAGTTATTCCGTATTTTTCAACAAATTACTCGTCGAAAGTTTTTAAATTAATTTTTCCGCGTGTTTTACGCTGTTGTTGTTGCTTTTTTATCGCAGGGTGATTTAGTTTTTTTTTTCAGTGATTCGTGTCGCTCCTACGAGAGTCGAATTTGCTGGTTTTAATAGCGTTCGTTTTTAATTACGCCGCAATGCGCGGTTTGCGTTTAATTGAGAGATGTGAAGGGAGGAGAGAGGGGTATTTTGACTTTTTCCCCGTGTGCTCGCACGCGAACGTAGTCAACTAATTGTAAGACATTTTTAATAAGTTTCTTACAATTTCGCCAACGTCAAAATAACGAATTATTTTGTAATTTTTGTATTTTTTTTTTTCAAAAAATAGAGTCAAATTTACGTCAAAAATTGAATTTTTTTCTAAATTTTTTCAATAAAACTACAATCAACAGCTTGAAAATCCCTAAATACTCTGACCAAATCAACGTACGAGTGTTTTACTTAAATTAATCGAGGAAATTAATTTCTCGAAATTTCGACTTTTCACGCCCCTAAAACATTCGAGACGATTACGCGATAATATTTCAGCGTAATTTGTCGCAATAATTTACGTTAATTTATGCAAAATTCCCCGGAAGATGTTACACGTATGGTGAACATTTTACGTGGAAAATCCGATATTTTACGTAATATTACGTAAAATTAATCCTCATTAGATGTAAAATACTCTTTAGAAAAGGAACGAATAAAACTATAAAATACGTATCGTTACTTTTTGCGACAGTAATTGCACTCTATCCCCTCTTCCCTCCCTTCGGCGCTTAAATTACTCGCTTCGAAAGTTGTAGTTATTCGGCGATAGAAGTTAAATTTTAATTACTTTCGCCATCGTATCGATTTATTAAGTCGCGCGAACGACCTTGGTTAACGGAAACGCGAGAGAAGGAATAAATGACTTAAAAGTGAGTTTTTGTTAACTCGTGTGTATGGCGCGAATTAAAGAAGTAATTACAAAAAGGAAAGCTCATTACTCAGAGAAGCTTTCCGCGGCGTTGTATAGTTTTACAGAATAGGTCACCCGCATTGTAACGAATAATATTAATCGAGCGACGAAACAATGAATCGACGAATTACTTCGTACGTCTCGAGTTACGAGAGAAGCACGAAGAGATGGATGAGTGGAACTTCTTCGTTTTGGTTTTATACGTAAGACGTTGAATGGGAAATTTACGAATTTCAAGACGCCTCGTTAAGGTACGATTTATGAATTAGCTTTTCTCGTAAAATTCATTAGTTGAAAGTTTTATTAGTTCGGTGTTTTTGTAGCGTACTTTTCGTCGGTAGCAGCGTTTCAAGATGAGATTACAGGTATAATGGGTTGCATAAGCAATTCTCGCAGGAAAAAACGCTAAAATTCGTGTTCCGGAAAATTGTAATCGTAGAATATCGTTCCATCGAAAAAACAAATATATGTCTACTCTAAGAACATCATATAAAAAAAAATTGCCCACTTCATAAAAATGTTGAAGTCAAGGTCTTCTTTTGAGGTTTCAAAACCCAACAACTCCAATTGATAAAAATTACATTCGCGATTACGACTAAACACAGTGACAAAAATTTTATTAAATTTTCATCGAAAATCTGCATTTGGCATTTTCCATTATAGAAATGTCACAAGGGGGGGGGGACTTCAACACCACGACATTTGAAAATTTAATCGCACGACGAGCTTTCGTTATTGCGGTTTTTTCGGCGGCGTTTTTCACCGCGCTGAAACGGCCAAGGGAAAATAATCGTTTTAGGTGATTTCGTGGTAATTTTACAAAATGTCGTAACGAACTCGATGACGCGAATTACCCCGACGACGTAAATTTCACGGCGAATTTCTTTTTTTTTCCGGCTCGCCAAACAGGAAAATTAACGTGTTTATCGGTAAAGTTGAAAAATACCTTAAATTAGATTAATAGGTACAGGAGTGCTCTTTTGGGGTTATAATTTTCTCGTTATTTACCTTAACTAAGCCATCTTTATTTTTTATCTTATTGCGGAAAAGTATAGGAGGGGTGAAGAAATCGGTTTTTTTCTTTAAGGCAATTAAGTAAATGATTTGATATTTGAGATTTTTATACGAAAAAGCGACATCTACAGTCCGCCAGTTGTTCGTTTGCTTGAAAATTCATCCGCAATAGCCACACCATCATATTTTTTGAAGGAAATCCACTAATAAAATCATTCAAATTTAATCGTTTGCCTAGAATTTCACCCGCAGTAGCTATACTATTCTAGTTTTTAAAGGAAATCCGCTAATAAAATAATTCAAATTTATTCGTTTGCCTAGAAATTCACCCGCAGTAGCTATACTATTCTA
>QBDW01006142.1:0-100614 GCA_003261595.1 Maconellicoccus hirsutus | reverse complement strand
TTTTCCGCGATATCTCGAAAACCAGAAGAGATACGAACGTTTTCGATTCAAAAGTTGTCTATTTTCGATTCCGTACAACTTTTGTCCTAACATTTTTCACATTGGATAAACCCCTAGTCTACAAAATTTACAAATAAAAGTATTTTTGAGATGAAAACTCCAAAAATAGGGTTTTTCGAAAATATTTCAAAAATTTAAAAAGAAATAAAAAATACAAATTCGAAAAACATCCTCTTTCGATTACCTTCAATCTTACTACTCCCCTCCCAAAATGATAACCTCGTAAATTGAGTGAATTGTAATCCTCATTTCTCATCAAAAACATGTTTCAAGTTAATTAGAAACTGGTTCAGACAAACTCAAGAATGTACAATGTAGTTTGCCTTTGAGTACGAATAAATAAGTGATCTTCATGCACACTTGTACCCCTGCTCCTACTAAGGACTTTATGAGATCGCAGGGTATTCCATTTTTATAAATTTTCACGTGTTGGGCATCGTCGGACCACTTAAACAACGCCAGCTCATCAGATAAAGCAAATAGAACACACCGATGTCGGTGGTTTTGCATAACCACTTCCTTGTTTCGGTATGTACATTGGTAACACATGCAGTAAAGCAAGATGGGTTGCAGTATTGCGGGTTTTTCGGCGATAAACCGATTCAGCACACACTGTATATACTTTTTGATTTCAACCAACGTGAATATTTCGTCGGTGACGAGTTCAACTCGAGAAAATCGATTAAAAGTGCCATTTTTTCCTACCAAAAGCACCATTTCTAAAGCAACTTCAAGACGAGAAAACTTGGAAAAGAGATCGCTCTCGTAAGATATTTTAAATTAAAATTTCGCATTTAAAAAAGAACCGGGTATAAATTACGGGGAAAAAATCAGGCGTTAGTAATTTGGGCACATTTTTTCGCGCAATCGACCCACAATATTTTCACGCTATCTTGGCAAAGGGTACAGCAAAACCTCACCTCTGTCGCATCTCCTTGTTCGTCGGCCAATAAAACTAATCTAAATTTTTTTAATAAAGAATTTTTAATATAACAAATGGTAGCCGCCAAAACCAACATTTCGGACCTTTACGAATCGCGAACAGTATTTCATCGCTATGCCGGATATCCCTTTGGCAGCGTCCGTTTTGGGAATGTACTCCCTTCTCTCGGTCACTCGATTTTATATCTCGAATACCTCACGTAGACCGGTATGAATTACATACACGTGCTATTATCGAGACCGACGATTTCTTTGGGAGAAGCGCGTCGTTATTAATAACCTTGGGGTTATAATTAAAAAAAAAAAGGTTATTTTTTCAATCCATTTGGAACGATTGTTTGGTAATTTTCATTTCTAACAAGGGAATCTCTCGAGGTGTCCGGTTCGGATTTGAACCAAAATTTTAGCTGCCCAAGTTGACTTTTCGATTTTTGGCGATTTTTGAAATTTAAAAATTACGAAATTTCGATTAAAAATAAAGAATAAGAAAAAAATAAAAACAAACTCGAAAAATAATTTTAAATCACGAAAGAAATGTTTTCCCCCTAATTCGAACCCGCTGAAGCCAAAAATCGCATCGGCGAGCCGTTCTGGAGCCTCCAGCGCGATTTCCATTTTTCTCCAGGAACTTCGAAATGCTCCAGAAGGCGTCCATTTGAGATTGGGCAGCCAAAAACTTGGTTCTCTCTTATTCTCGACCTACTGAACCGACTTGACCACATTTTCGGAAAATTCCAGCCAGACACCTCGAGTTGGTTTCTCTAGGACAGGTTTTTTCTTAGCAATGACCACATTTTCGGAAAATTCCAGCCAGACACCTCGAGTTGGTTTCTCTAGGACAGGTTTTTTCATAGCAAAGCATTACAGTGCTTTGCTATGAAAAAACCTGTCCTGGAAAAATGCACTCGAGTAGTCCGAACAATAGACTACGCTCGAAACGAACCAGACCCAGGAAAGAACATGTTCTATTTTCAATTCGTCAAAACTCGCATTGGTATTCCATTCTGATTACGTGCTTTGAATCATGTCATTCAATAGTGAAATCCTTATCGGAAAGATATTCGTGTTGGAAAAAGGAAGAAGAGGGGTGATGAGCGATAAACGAAACACCGAAGCGGTTTCATTATGCGCATCATTCGTATAGCACTCGAGAGTCGAGATGGTGAATTCGTGCAATTGTATGAATTATCATGATCGAATATTACGTGTATTTTTTTCATCGTTGGAATCGTTGTAGTTTTAAATGGTGTCGCGTGTGGTTGACGAAAATGCGATACTTTGTATATATCTTCGGTTCGAATGAAGCTGGTAGGATTTTTCTGGAGATATATGGAACGTAGGTGATCAAATATTTGGATTACATAATGAGCTTTTCCGCGTATACTCGCTTTCGAAGAAATAGCTTTCGCAGGAGCAGGAGTAGAAGTTCGTCAGTGAAAAGGTATGTGTAATTGAAAGTTATATCGTCACGATGAAAGTATTTCTATTTTTATATCTTTACTCGATATTTTCCTATCGATTGGTTACGATTTAGGATTAATTTGTAATATTTACATAGCGTTGTGATAACTTCGGTGTATTTGCCAAAAGATGAAAAGAGACGAATGTCTATTCCATGTAACTTTTTTACTCCTACCATGACTCTTGCTTATTTGTTTTTTGTATTCCGTGTTTTCTTTTTTTTTCCTCCATATTTGCGCATTCGCTCTTTCTTCGTTTTTTTTATTTTTCATTGAAACGATCGCTAACGTCGCGTGTCATCTGAAAATATGAAAGAGAATGTATTTCAAAGAAATACCGAAGGATGTAATGAATGGTAATGTGGTTTCGGAAAATGGAAAAATGGCGGATATGACGGTGAAAAATCCATCTTCGTGTATGCGTAACTTTCTCGCAATTTTTTCTTTTTTTACTCGACAAGAATTTATTTTTATTTAAAATACAACTCGAGAATTTGAGTATATTGTAAGATTATGTTTTCAATTTGAATGATGTTTTTGAGAGAGAAAAATTTCAGCTTCATAAAATTAAAACCACGTTATAATTGTTTCTTTCATCGAAAATGTAATTAGCGATCACATACATTCTTATCTCTCAATTGTTTACTATTGATGTTTACATTTTTTTTAAACCAAAATTGGCGACTTTTTTGGAGGGAGAGGGGGATTGATGTCAGTTTTTACCTCGTGAAAAACGTCATTCAAGATTGAAAAAAAAATTCATGATAATAAATGATGAAATTTTTTAAATTTTTCTCAAAAACGCGCGATTTTTGTTATTTTTGAGAATCGCAACAATTTCAGTCGCTACGTCAGACTTCCAGACCGAGGTTTCCGCTATGCGGGATCTTCATCTCTAAAATTCAATTTTTAATATTGCGAATTTTTCTAAAAATTTCAATGTTTTTTTGTGATCTAATAGTTTTAAATAGTTATGGTTCCAATCATCTTTGTAAAATTAAAATATAAACTTTCGACTGAAAATACAACAACAACGAAAATCTTAATTTAATGACGCCCGGCGTCGAGGGCCTTTAGCGTCCGAAAATTTACAAATTAAATTAACAAAAATACAAAAAGGGGGGAATAGGTTGAATTAAATTATGATAATAGATAATAGGAGGAAAAAGAAAAAAATTCGGTTAAAACTTGGTAAATAAATTAAGACAATTTCAAAAAATCCGTACATTTCGGCAAACGTTTGGAACAATTTCGATTTGAGTCGATACTACTGTTCGTAGATGTTATTTGTGAAAAAATGCTAAAAAAATCGACGTGATTTCATCCTCGCTATCTAATCGTGTTCCGCATGAGCCTCGAATTTTCTCTCATTTCTCGTTCAATTCATCTACATAATGAGAAAAATTATGAATGTATTGTTTTTCGAAATTTAAACAACCTCTAGAACACGCCTCACCTGACTTTTTATTTCACACGAAGCTCTCGTAATTTTTTGCTACTTTACAATATTTTGATGGAAATATCACCAAAAAGATGAAAATTTCCAAAGTTGACTTTTGTATTCAGCTCTCCAGGCTTGAAGTAATTTTTCATTTATGAAAGTCTACTTTTCAATGTACAGGGTGTCCGCTTGTTCGTGGGTCCCTCGGAAAAATTAATTTTCTTAGATTTCATAGTAAAAATGGCAGTAATCGTACTCTTTCTCTTGAAATAAAAACCAAATTCACTTTCACTTCCTCTTTCAAGTTGAAAAACCAAAATTAATTTTCAGGAGGGAGGGGGGGGGGCACGATTTACCGGACACCGGGTGCACTTTCTCAGTCATGCATGTAATTTCTCGAAATTAGCAAAAAAAAACAGAAAATTAAAAACCACTGAGAGAGAATTTCCTCAACGACTAAAGGCGCTTTTAAAAGAGGGATTTGAGCGATAAATCCCTCCCTCCCTGCAGCGATCTCGCGAAAAATTTGGTCCAACGTATCTTGTAAAAAAAAAAACCACACGGATGGGATCTGAAAATTGAGGGGGATGATTAATACGAAGGGGCGTAGGGGGTAACAGCGTAATGTCCGAATACACGACACCGATAGATGACGCGACGTATGTCTACGTAATCGTTTTTTTTTCTTTCTCGAACGCGGCAAAAATCCGTGAATTAATGGAAAAGGAGGCAAAGAGGAGGGAATGCGAAAGACGCGAGTATGAAAAGCGACGCTACGGTAGCGCTGACGAGATTGTGGCGAAAATCTCAACTACGGGGTATTTTGGGGAAACGATTTGCGGCGTCTTTTTTTCTTCGTTCCTCAGTCGCGTAATTTTCTCGTCGACGTACTTCGGGCGTCGTTATCCATCGAAGGCGCGTAATTCTACGTAAGTCTGCGAGTAATTTTCGTCTTTGCGATTTGTTGAATTTTCCAATCGACTTGAGTGCGCCGACGATGTCGTGAATTTTTTATATTCGTCAATGTCACGGCGGCGTATAAAGTACGCAATCGATGATCGGTTTTTATGTAACGAGTGCGAGTCTTAGAGGTGTATCGTTGTTCGGGCCTGAATTCGCGGTGATTTGGTGGCGTCGTGGCGACAGGTCGCGGATTCGTGATGCATGTGCGATGTTAGTGCATTCAACAAGTTCATCGTTGACGGGTTAATATGTGTGGTCGTGCGTGATTCCCTTTTTATCAAGTTTTTGTGTATGTTCGCGAGTGTACTCGTCGAGGGTGGACTTGGCTTCGGAGGTATTAATTTTTCACCGATTGTTATTCAAAGCTCGAATGATTTTCTGTCAATGGATTCACGACGGCGACAATGACGCTGGTTTGGATTTTATATGAATGCTGAGAAGGGGCGAGTTCGATGGGGCTAGTTAGCCCGTGAGAGTATTTTTTTACGAATTTTATTCGGATATTTTTTTCGTATTTTGAAGGAAAAATACAAGATGTTTTGAGTATATTTGATTTTTTTTGAGAATTTTAATTTTTTGAAATTTTTTTGTCTCTGTGGAAAATTGCTTTTGAATATGATTGGATGTGATTCTCAGAAAATGGAATTTTAACCTTTTCATAAATTTTTAAAATTGTATAAATTTAAGTTGGATCAATTTAAAAAATAATCAAAGGTAAAAATAAAATGCCGTTTTAATTTTTTCGCCATTTTTGCGAGCCAACTTTTCAAAGAAAAAAATCATCCAAATACAAATTCCGTCAATTTAATTCAACCGAGGTATTTAGTTATTTACGTAGGAACGAAATAATTAAATAGGACTAATTGACCAAATTCCACGTGCATGTGCAACGAAAATCGCAAAATTCTTCGAATAATAATCACTACGTAATGCTTTCCGATCAAACATGCCACGTAGTACACAAATCGAGTGTAATAAATTTGATTAAAAAATTCCAACCGCTACGAATCGCCGAGGAATTTTCTCTTTAAAAATGACAAAAATTGCGGTAAAAAATTAATGAAATTTTCTCTCAGCGCAATTCTCGAATAACGAATTTACCTCGGTAATAAAAAATATGGTCTAAAAACAAGAAAATTCTCAAATCGAATCATCTCTCGTCGTGATTTTTATTAAATTGATTTCACGTTAAATGATAAACCATCTTTAGACAAATTGCAGCTGCAAAAAACATATTTTGCTTTGGAAAAAAAAAATCTATCATTAAAACTAAAATTATTTCATTGCAACGACCAGGAAATAAATGGAGAATTAAACCCCATTTCACGAGTTCATTCTATGATGAAACTTTTTCTCGCCATGTTGAAAACCCCTGAGTCAAATTCCGTGCGCATTTTCACATCAAACTGAATTATTCATACGTTTTGCAGATTTTCAATTTTTTCGTAGAAAATTTTCAACGTGTAAGTTTTCACTTACCTGTTTAAGTTTTCACTACGTGAATTACGACGAAATTCGATAATCTAAGTCACTCGACGAAATCTTATCCCGATGATGAACTTTTGAACACAAATTTCATAATTTTCAAGCGCTCTAGAACTCTGTCAATTTTTTGATTTTTTATACAATTTTGGAAATTTTTTCGTCCTTAGTAGTTCATCAGAAAAATTGGCTTTTTTGAGGGACATTTCAAGTTTGAAATAATTATGGTTCGAATTATCGTAGTAAAATTAAAATATAATAAAATTTCGACTGAAAATAGTATGGAATTATCTTGGACCAATTTTGAAATTTTTTTAAATTTGAAAATTCGCCAATACTCGTTTTATTAAAAATAAATGATTGAAAAGAAAATACCGTAAAAATTATTTCGAAGTTTTTAGCATGGTGAAAAAAAAGTTTCCGTCGTTGGAAGATTTTTCATAATTTTTGTTTAATTTTGAAAAAGAAAGTAGCTTAATAGGGTTCAAACGTTTCGTATATTTTGGTCCGTAACGGCGGCGAATTGTTTTCGAAAGTTATCAAATTTCTAGTCGAGTTAATTACGTCTCGAAGGTTCGTGTACATGAAACGGTATTTTTTCGACGCACGCCCACTCTCGAGGTAGCTCCCTTTGGCGAAAGTTTAGCGGAAGGTTTGAGCAACGCGGAGATTCATCTTTTTGACTAAATAAGGCTTCGTGATGTGCAGCTTCTAAAGCAGAAGCCATTCGTACTACTCGGGCTCGCGAGTCGGAGGAAGCCTTTAATATAATTTCTTGTAATTTTTCAAGTCTACATGGGCCTTTGAAGCGATGGGGAATTTCATCCGAAAGAAGGAAATTTGAAAATTAAAAATACGGCGGCGTTTATTGTTTACTCTCTCGTCGGTTTAAGAAACTATACCTACGTCGTTGATCAATCCAAGCTTGGTTGATGAAAAATTCTCGAGAAGGGGTTTTTGGCCTTTTTTTTAACCATATTTATTCGCATTGAAACCAAATCGTTCCTGTTTCGGAAAATACTCGGCGTAGGTTGCAAAACTAGGAGTAGTGAGAAGGGAGAAGGCCGGAATGAACTAGATAAGTTAAAACTGCCTTTAGATCGAATGAATAAGATACGCTAAAAGGGCTGCGATGTTTTCACTTGTATTTTTCGATGGCTTTTTCGTCTTCTGGAAGCTGGCGCAGAAACGCTTTAGTGGTACATTCGTGTAAATTTTTTCCTCCTTTTTTACGACGGAATTTGGCCGTGTATGTCGTTTCAACGAGTTCGCTCGTCCGCCCACGATCTTATATCAAACTGGTGTTTTATTATTTATTTCGCGTGTAAGTCTTATTGCGCCTTTTTCTCTGTTCTATAAATTTTAGGAAATACGAAAATTTTGCTGGAGTCTTCAGAACTGATGGGAGGGGGTGTCAAATTGGGTAAAGAAGACGATTCACTTAGTTCTAATTTTTTCCATTTATTTTGTACTTTTGATGAGTATTTTGGTATTTTCGATATTAAAAAATTCGCCAAAAATCATAGGAAACCCGAGTAGCCGAGGTTTTGCTGACAAGAGTTTTTCATCAAATCAACCCTCGTTCAAATTTAAATCGGTCAATAGGGATATTCCTCGTTTAGACGTAAATTACCATCGACGAGCAACGTATTATCAAAGGGAAGACTACAAAATGGCGCGAAAAAAAATCCAACCGAGCGAAAAAATTAATACATCGAGGTATTTCGCCCCCGCACCCCGAACTATATCCTCTCCACGTCAAAAAACGTATACGAAAGACTACGGTAACGAGAAAAATCCCTACATATTTCTCATGGTTTGAAGGCGACCGCTACGTCGCCGCTGTCCGCATCCAGTGTGGCGTCGGGCCACCGGGGGTTGTCAAAAATTAGAAAAATTACCTCGCAAAAGTTTACTACTACGTCGCTTTCTCCTCGTGGACGTATCCACCTTCGATGTCCTTCCGTACGATATTACGCCAAATTGAACGAAGCATAGCGGCGTGTTTCCATCGATCTTCCGTGTACCTAGTACAAAACCTTAATTGCCCTATTTTTGCTCTCGTTCGGTGTTGCATCTTTCACGTTGCCCCTTGGTTGTGTTCTCCTGTGACGCGTAATATATGAAAAATTGCCATCTGTATTACCACCAATTTGTTCATTATCGTTACGTATCGTTAATGCGAACCCTTCTGCCGCTTTTCTACTGCTTACCAATTTAGTCACGTTTTCTGTACACCAGGTCTAGTATGATTTTTATATCGATACACGCTACCGGGTATTTTCTCGGTCTGCGATAATGTAAATATGTGATTTTCTATACGTCGAACCTCCCTCTTCGCAGCCCTTTCGACGACCGTCGACCGGCGTGATTCTTCGTTCTTTTGTAGCTCTGTTACCTCTTGGCCTTTGTGAAATAACTACGCAAACACGAGGTTTTACCCCTGCGCTTCGTCCATCGTAATCTCTTTTTCCGCCTACCAATCTACCAACGATATCGCTGACAGGTATACGCCGGTCATGCGGAAAACCCGGAGTTATTTGTGCAATCTCTCCGATATTATTTTCCGACATCGGCGTAGTTCCATGTAAAAAAACTCGAAACAAATACGAGAAAAAAAACACCAATTTTTGATATCACCTCGACGAGGGTAAAAGTTACGACCACGCGTTACAGTTTATTCGAGCCAGAAAGAACGCCGATTTGGGTGAATTTTTTTCATGTACTCAAAACGCTCCATTTGGAAAACGAAATTTCGTCGTGAAAAATTAACCGCCATAGAAAGAAACCACGTGTCAACGCCAAACGTTATCGCAAAAAAACAAATAGATACAAAGTAAACAATACGAACGACACCTTTTTTCATATCATCGCCTGTCCCCGAATCGCGACGATGTTGGTTTTACACAATGAAAAGATACACTTTGGACCCTCGAATGTGGAAAATTTTCATTTTTAGCGGTGAATTTAAAACAAAGAACGATTTATCGGACGAGTTGTGAAAATTGTAAAAAATTGTAAAATCTTATCGGCTAATTTTACGTACAAGTTCGTGATATTTATTTATCGAAGCTCGTCCGCCAAGACAAATACTCCGTGCGACCTTTTCTTCGAAAATAAACACAGCAAAAAAACAAAACGTCATTTTGTCTGGGCACCGCGTCGAAAAAATATTCGCGATGAATAATTCAAAAAAAAAGAGCGCGGACAACGATCGTAGTTTTTCACCAAAGATGACAACACCGAAGATATCTTCGACGATGTAGAACGGGTTATATGTAACAAAAAACCCCCTTTAAAAAACCCCAGGTACTTTTACCAGCATCTTTAAATGGCTTTCTTTGAAACAAACGACTTTTTCCTCATCTTGGCGAAAAATAATGCTAAAACGCTTTCGACGTATAAAAACTCGGCCTATTTGTTTAAATTAAACGCGAATGTTTTATTTATATTCGCTAGAGAGTATGAAAGTACAAAGGGAAGGGAATGGATAAATATTCCGCCATTGTTTGACTCATTAAATGCGAAAGGAAAAATATCCCAGTTTTGCGGAGTCGAAGAGTAATTTAGCGAAACGCGAAAAAAATTTACGGGCTGTTAAGACGCTTCTCTTTTTTGCTTTTTGGGAAATGGCACGACCCCCTTTTATGGCATATTCTTCACTATGCGGAATTTCAATGTTTTTAATCAATTCGGCGGAGTTGAGATTGATCGTTGAAAAAAGTCGGTAATTACGCGATGAAAATTACCGAATTAGTGGTTCGTGAAATTAATTACATTTGAAATACCGCCCAACGAAAGATTCATTCGGAGAATTGGTGAAACGACTCGTTACAAATTCCCACGATGAAAATTTTCTACAGAGGTTATTTAGAATGCGTTAGAAATCGAATAATTGTCAATTGTGTTGAAAAAGCTGAAGCGGAAATTTTTTCTACTTGATTCGCACTTGAATAAACAAATTTAGTTGAATAAAGCGAAATCAGACACAGAGGTAGATGAACGCAAGAACGTCTGTACAGTGTGAGCGCTGCGACACAAATGACACGCTACGCGAAGTCGCGTCGTGGCTACGCAGTGTTGCTGCAATCGACGGCGAAAAAGTTGCGGTAGCTTTGTGATTATTCGAAGCGAAACGAAATCAGTTTTATTTTTTAAATTTCATTCGGGTATATTCGGGTAGGTTCGAAATCATGTGTTGAAACTTGAAATAGTGTAACAAAAATAGTGTAGTAATGCAAATGACGTAATTAAATCAATGTATTGGATTATTATTCCCAATTATGAATTATAAAGCTTGAAGTCTTCATAGCACATTTGTATTTTTTTCATTGATTTTGAAACAAACAATCTTGCAGTGTTAGACAGAGCATCTAAACTTTTTTTTTGAAGAATCACTACTTTTTCAATTTTTTTAAAATCAAATTTCCAAAAATCTTTCTTACTTTGTCACCGGCTTGCCTCCCTTCTTCATCAGTGGTCAAATTTCAGATTAGAGAAAAATCCATGTTTAACAAAAAAAATCAAGTACATATAAAAACATTTAATTGAAATCATAAAAAATAAACGCATTTTATGCTTATGAAGAAAAAAAGTGTTATGTAACGTCACATATTTCAACAGTGCTGCCAATTAGTAAAAAATTGCCAACCATTCATCAAAAATGAACAATTTTTGTGCAATTTTTTCAAAAATTTCGCGTTGGTTTGCACTACTTTTTGAGAAATTTCACTTCTTTTACTCTACTTTCATTACCAGCTAGATAGATACTCTTTTTTACCAATTGTTTATTTCCAAAATCAATTCAAAAATGTATATAAAAAGATCTCAGGCTTCAAAATGAAGAATAATGATTTCCAACACATGACTCCGAACCTTTCGTACCATCCAAAATTGGAGCGTCATTGGATACAAGCGATGGCAAACCCATCATAACTTTTTTCATCGTTGATCACGGCAACACTGCAGGCACACCACAGCCACGCGTAACGTGCCATTTGCGTCGCAGCTCTCGTACAGCACACACGTTCTTGTCGCGTTCTTCTACTTTGTACCTACCAGATTTCGCGTAATTCTACCTACTTCGCCTTTTTTTTTTCAATTACCACGTTTATATCGAGTTCGACGAGCATTAACCAATCCTCATATAAACTCGTGCGAGTTAAAACACGCAGATTAAACAACTCGAAACCAAACTACGGAATTAATAAAATTTACATTCGAATAAAACCGCTCTTTTATCGTTAACGCGACGCCGAACGTAAGGCCTTTTCTACGCCGTACATGCAAGGGGCGAGGGGGACAACCACAAAACGAAAATACAAACACCCGAGGTTATAAAACCTACGAGCGCGAGACGTGTAAATTATTCCGAAACTATATATTTAGTCGAAATACACGAAGAGTTTATCTCGTGTTATGAAACGAAAAAAGGATTATTATACCTGAGAAAAGCGTACAGCCACCGACGAGACGCTCATCTCGTATACTTAAAACGTCGTTTTATCCTGTTTTAATCCGTTCGCGACAACATTGTAAATTAAAAGGTTGCCTTTTTTTTCGAGCTTCGTCGAGTTAACGAGGTTAAATTTAATTTAAATTTTCAAAACCTCGTAGCCCTTTTTACCGCAGTCGCCGCCGTTGTTGTACGATATATTAATCAAAACAGTCTCTTCGACGTCGCCAAATGGTCGGTGTGTGTAAATGGATATCATTGTAAGGATTCCGTTGGCTCGGTTTTTAAAACGTAAACATCCTGCGAAATATTTGTGTTCTCGAATGCCATATCCTGGTCGACCGCAATATCACGTATCAACTTGTTGAATGGTCTGTGTTTCGTTTTGTATATAATAACGTCATCAATGGAGATCTTTCACTTGTTTCGTAAATCTACGTGGGTTATTTTGGGCAAATAGTACGCAACGTAGTTTCAAGGGTCGATATACCATGAATAAGAAAACACGAATGAGCCGATGCCCGAGTGTTTTATCCTTAAAACCCATCACAAAAAATACCTCCAGGGATGAAATAGGATTAACGACCTTTTGTAAATATTTCCCTGCTATGTTTCGACGTGTTTGTTTTTTTGGAAGTATAGTGAAATTGAAAAAACGATTTTAGGTTGTTGTGGGGGTATTAAATGAGAGTTCGTCTATTATGTTATTTGACAGTGTCCAGTAGGAAGAATGAAACGATTATCTAATCATACCAAAAAAACGTTTTCTTTTTCTTTTTTTTTGAAATTTGAGGTAAAATAAATTTTAATGAAATTGTATTTCATATTAAAGACTATATATTAATTAAAAAAATTAAAGTTCGTTTTGTAAATAAAAAGAAAAAAGGAGGTAAATTAATTAAATTAAAAATTAAAATAATTAAAATTCATTTAATTTAAAAATTGAAATAATGATTTAAAAAATTTTAATTTAAATTAAAAAAAAATAAAATAAAAATTTATAATAGTATAAATATTTTTTTCCAATATTTCATTCCAGGAGGTAATCTTTCTTCTATATATTTTTTTCAAATTCTCCAAAATATTGAGAGGGGAGGGGCAGTCATTTTACGAAACAAGGATTGAATTGAGGTAAAAATTATAATTTTTTACCAAGTTCAAAAAGATCAATAAAAAGGTCAAGATCATTTTTTGCATAACTTGAATGCCGAAGAAGTGAGTAAAGATATACGATACATGAATGAAAAAATTTTAAATGGAATTTTCTGGGTAAACTCTAAGAAATCTAAAAAAAACAAAATCACCCCAAGCGAAAGTATTTTTTTAATACTTCCAGCTTTCGAAAATTCTACCGCAAACAATTACACCCACACAAAGTAAACGTTACAGCCAGAAAGATTTATACACCCCACCTCGACCTCCTCGAGGGAAAAAAACCACCCACACTCTTCGTGGGTTTTTCCATCTCGACTTCTTTGGAACCATGTCGACTTAAATTCACCCCCCCGCATTTCGCGATCTTGGCACATCGTAAATCTGATTATCTCGCGGCGAACCCACGACCACTCCTTCAATCACGTCTCCGGCGAAAGCTCTGTCGCTATGTGCAATTAGCTAAAACGTGTATTTACATATCTCCAGCAAAGGTACGGAAACGTTCCCTGTGAGAAGAGCTAATTCCATTAGCGACATGTTACTCTAGTTCCTCCTCTCGTCGCCTTTTATCACTTGAGGGTATATTTCAACTTGGTCTCGCTTTTAGGAAATTTCCACGATGCAGGTATTCCGGTCATGTTCTCAATTGAGTGTACCGCTACTTTGAAATTCGTCATTCGTAAGGGGTTTAAATGATTGAAAAAATCTGAAAAAATGCTGTGACCTGCAATTGGACCATTTTAGGGCATGTTAAATTTTTTTTTGAAGTTTTTCTCCCTTTCATTGCCAAAGACTACTTTCGGACGATCGCTTCATACGTTATTTTAGAATTTTACTTCTTCCATTAATTTCGTAGTCGTCGGGCGTGAAATTATTAACGACATTTGCCCTCTTTTTCCATCATTTTATGGTTTCTTGTGATAATAATAAAATAAATCAAAGAAGTCTCCGACGAAGCGGTACAAATCATAATTACGAAGGTTTTTGTTTCGAAACGAACACATTCGTCGTGCAAGAAACCAAGTTACATGTATCTGTAACTTCTTTTGGGCCTTTTAGTATCAATCGAATACAAGTATTGAGCTTATGACGTCAAACTCGATAATGTTTCCCGTTAGGTATTTTACACTTGAGAAAAGTTTCAACCGAATTGCGTCTCGATGCGTCGGCGATTCTTTAATCAAACGTACGAAATGTATCTTCATTTTAGCTCGTTTCTTCATCCATACCTCATCTGGATCGGTCTATAGCAATTGTACAAGCAAGGTGACGTTCGAAATTGGACGATTTTTTTCTTCATTTTTGACGATTTTTTCATCATTTTTGACGATTTTTTTCTTCATTTTTAACGATTTTTTCATCATTTTTGACGATTTTTTCATGTGAGACGAAAAAAGCTGTGGAAAAATGAGGAAGCCAGATTTTGATGATATTTGAGTATTAGGCGGGTACCATCGAGAAACGTTCATGACTAAAATTTCAGCTCCCCTCTCTCCCTCGAAGAATAATTTAATTTTCGAAAATAAGATAGGAATTTTTTTATAAAATTAAAGTTGACGGAATTAATTGAAATTTTGGTACATGGTAGACACTTACTAGGGCATTTCTCGAAAAAAACAGCAACCCCTACTCCAATTTTTTCCCTCCAAACGAGCGTTTTCGACTTTATTTATTTTTTTTAAGCACCTATCTCAACTGGCACAATTTTCAAAACTTATTTTTTCGATGTATCTTCGATCCCTAGATATCATTATATTTTTTTCAAAATTTTGCCTCACCGGAGTCGTGGTCAAAAATCGCAAAAACTGCGCGCGCGCGTTCGGTGAAACTTCCCACTACGCGGTAGCGCCTTGTTCACCGTTGCGCGCGGCCCCGCGTTAGGTCTGTAGTAACATGCCTACGCAGCAACGCGCGTAACTGTGAACGAGACGCTACAGCACAGTGAGAAGTACCGATTACGCGTGCGCGCTAAAACTCGTCATTCAAATAATTTTTTTCTCGAACTGTACCGATTTTTGGGTGATGGGTCGTATAACATTTTTTGTTTGAAATAATTTCAAAATTAATTTGTGATTTTTTTTGGCGCCGAAAAAGTCGATTTTTGCTTTGCTTCGCATTTTGCGATGATTTCATATCGAAAGGACTTATTTTAAATAAAAAGTCAAGCAAAAATTTTCCCCGGCAAATATTTATCTGAAATACAACCATCTCGGAATTTGCGTAATTCGAAAATTTCCCAGCTTAAATTCGTATTCAAATGGAAATTTTCTGTCTGGTCAGATTTTTTTCGCATTCAAACCACAATGCAATGTATTAAGAGACATTCCACACAATCGAGCTTTTTTCTCGTATCTTTCAACTCAGACATATACTTCTCACTGGTGGAAAAAAAAGGTTAGAAATCAAGACGGAGGAGAGGTTCGGGGGGTATTTTGTTATTCATACGTACACATCGTACCCTATTTTTTCTGGCCATTTTCAATCCGTCACAAGGCATCCTTTTTTTTTTCGCTTCTTCTATGCGAAACGCGACGATAAGTCGGGTACACGAAAGTCGTTATCTTAAATCATACCCGAAATGTGACAATTCCTCGGGTGTATCGCAATACACGCGAAAATCCCCCAGAAAAAGCACCTCATGTACGTGAAATTCCACCAGCGAAAAACCCTCATCGTATTCGACCATCGTATTTCTGCGTTTAATTTTGGAGAACCGAGCAAGAAAAAAGTTGGAAATAATCGCTGGTATTTTCATTAATCAAACAAATCCAACGGGCGATCCACGTCCGGGGGGCATTTCATTAGAAAACTCGAGTAGGTCGCGTAGCCGCGAAAAATACAGTCGTTATTTTTTATTTGATTTTTTGCCTCACTGATTAAAGCCGGATTTACGGGCGAAAGCCGACGCCGCAAAACGAGAAATAATAACGAACGTTTAATCGAATAAAAAATATTCGCATTTCGTCGCCAATTTTTCCCTCCAAGCTCGTAACTTCGATAACAATTATTCGATTATATTTTCATCGAAATATCCTTTTTTCCTGTAAACTTTATCGAACTTGCACGCGACCATTGCAATATTCTGAGATTTATATGTGCGTAGGTTGACTCCCAAAGCACCCTTTTTTTCCCGCTCCGAATTCGTAATTCGAACCCCTCCCCCGTAACTCATTTATGATAGTCAGTCCAGGCGTTTTAAACTTTCACGATAACATCTTTGCTTTTTAGGACGCGAGGCGCCTCGCGAGCTTTTCTCAAGCCGAGGTTTGATTGGATATCCGAGAGGTATCTCCTCCCACGCCGCTCTACTCTTCCGTCTGTACTACTAAATTGAAAATTAATTGAACTGTTGCGTTTTCTTTCTCTCTTTGTGCTTTTTTTGTGTATCTTCGTCTACGACGCTTATTCGAGTTAATCAAAGATATTGGCTTGAATTTTGTACGTTGGGGATGCTCAAAATGGTCGAGTTTTTTCGTCTTTATTGCTCGTGAGTTGTCGGGGTAAAAAAAGGAAGCTGAGAGTCGAACAAGAGATTTAATTTCGATGTTGGTTTATTTTTCATTTTTCTCGTTTTATTGGAATCTTGTCTTATAATTAGTACAGAGCCTTCGGTGTTTGAAATAGGCAAAAATAGTTCATTATTGATTCCTTTTCGTTATTTTTCAAGTCTGCATACAAAAGAACATATTTAATAAAACAGACACCAACGGATTTTGCAAATATTTATCCTCAGTTTATATTCAAAGGCCGTAGTCACGCGTTTCAGCAGAAAAACACATCGCAGGCGTTAGAGAACGGTGAGGTCGAGCGTCGTAAAATAAAAATTTTTTGAAGTTCGATTCGCAAATCCTTCAAATTTTTGGATTTACTTCCGAACCAAATTAACTTCTGATTTTTTTACGTCATCGTTTATCAATATTTAACACGTCATCATCGTGGCCAAATCCTTTTCGTCTCGATTCAACTGCATCCCTCCTTCTTATAATTACATTAGCGGATAAAAAGTTGATGAGCGAATTTTCAATCGACTCATCAATCATTTCGTATCTTCGATGAAAACCCGAAAAATCAACGTCAGCGAAAAATTTTCGCGTCATTTTGGACATTAAGTAGAATAAACTTATTTGTTCGTTTTTCCTCGTGAAAATGAAGCTTCCAAAGAGAACTTCATTTGCTATAAACGATTCGTAATTAAAACAACATTAAAAAAATTACGAAAAAAAGTACAATATTAGTGCAATTTTTACAAAACCGCGTCCAAATCGATATTACATAAAAATAAAGAAATACTCACGAGGAAGAACGAAGGGGTGGGGGAGGTAGTAAATACGACGAGTAAAATTACACAAAAGTCTTGAAAATTTAACGACAAAAAAATATTGCAGAAAGAAGAATTTATTTTCAACCATTTTGAATCATTTTTCTGACTTTTTTAAATTAATTTTTCAACTACGTAAATTTCTCGATTTCTTGTTGAGGAATTTTTTTCTAATTTTTGATATTTTTTTAATTCTTTTTTTTTTACTTTTGTCAATTTTACACATTTTTTTAAAATGTTTGAAAAGCATTTTCTGTTGATTTTTCTCCACTTGATAATTTTTTTCAATCGATAAATTTGTAGGTTGGATTCTTTTAGAATTTTGTTCACTTACTTAAAATATTTCCTACGTTCTGCGGTTTTTGAGTTATGCAAACATTGGTCATCACCTTTTTTATGCATCTCATCGTGCTCTATAATAAAGGTAATGGCCTATTTTTGCCTATTTCGAAAATTAAAGGCGCTGAATCAATCATGAGATAAAATTTCAAAAAAAATATAAAAAAATGAAAAAGGTGCCGCGAGGTGAAACAAAACCTCCCTAAAGTATAACGCCTTCCGCTTTCGAGTCATGCAAAAATACGTTATTAACTTTTTTTGTACGTCTCATCGAGCTCTACAAAAAAGCTAATAATTCATTTTTTGCCTACTTCAAAAACCAAAGGTCACGAATAAATTCCATCCTTCTATGTGAACTAAATAACCTAAAATCAATAAGCACATTTAATCACGATAATTTCGAGACAAATGTACACCTCCTCTCGACGGTAAAAACATCACGACGAAAAAGTAAACCATCGACGGGAACTAGAAGGCGTCAAACGAAAGAAAAAGTTTTTAATTAGAGATTTTGAATACCTTGCAAAGCACGAGATTACTTTGCGTATGCGTCGAAACGAACCTGGATGAAAATTAATTTAAAAATTCGCTCTATTATGCGAAAAGAAAAAAAAGTCGAGTACACGTAGATGTAATTCAATCGCACAGATCGCATTTCCTTTCGAGTATCGTGTGTTTCCTCAAAAGCCATACTTGGGGGTTGAAAAAAAAAAAAGAAAAACATTCGTTAAGATGTAAGTTTTCTGTCACAGATTGAATTTCACCCCCCCTCGTTTCTCGTCCTTGTTCACTGATTAGAAAACTCGTGTTGCTTGTACGAAATACGAATAGACGAGTTTAGGTTTCAAATTAATAAAATTAAAGCATCCATCTTGTTTAGTGTTACCGAAGTAGTTTCAATGTAAACAAGTATAATCCAATGCTGGAATTTCGCGATTTTCCCTCATGTAAAATATTTTTCGAGTTTTATGAATTTTACGCTGTTTCGAACTTCTCTTTATAAATTATCAACGTCGAATCCACCCCCGCTCGATGGATTTTTTTCCGCGTAACGTAGCTGCAAAATTTTTCGCGAAATATCGAAATTAAAAGGGTTGAAATTGGTAATAGAACTAACATTAATGTAAAAAATTGCCTACTTTGAAAATGAAGGCGTAAGATGCAAATGTCTTCTGTTGCAGTGCGCTAATCTAGAAAAATTAATTAATCCTGGTGCATCCGCGTGTCTTATTTACAATGTTGGAATTTCCTCATTTTTTTCTCCCTCTCTCTCTCCCGGGATATTAAATCGTCTAGCGAAGTAAACACGAACGCGATTTATATTTGTAAACCGCCGTCTAAAATGATAATGCGCGCAGAAAAGGCGCCGATAAAGTTAGCTTGGGTAAAATTTCCAAATCTTTTGCTTTTCTGTTCGGTCTCTTTCAAATGGGAAAAATTTTTTGCGACCATTTTGCCTGGCGGCTCCACGTTTTCGCAAACATATAACAATTTTACAACCGACAAAGAAACGTGACTGTCGCTTACGATGCAATTTAACCCGAAGCGTGTTTCTCGCCGTTTCGAGCACGAATCAGAAAAACCGATCCCACGACGGAGATTTCTAATACAAGTAAACAACGCTCGAGCACGGACGAATTTCGAGGTTTGAAAATTTCGTTTGTCGAAAGAACACAGGAGGTTTCATTTTTTTGGCGGTTAGGAAACATTTCTGGAGGGTGGGAGGGCTATGTGGAAGTCCCTTTTTTGGTGGTTGTTCGCATTCTCGATTCGTTTGTGAAATTTTTCGTTGAAATTTTTCCGATTTTTTGACCGATAGGCAGGATGGCTGCAGTGTTTGTTTCCCTGTGGCGATAATACGTCTATGTTTATTTAGCGATTAATCCATTTCACGTGGAGATTACAATGATTCGTTTGGAGAACCATTCGCGAACAATTTTCCAAATAGATCGATTCTTTTGTTGAACCAGTTCATTGCGCTCGGCCAATTAAAAGAATTAAATTAAGAAAGTCGTTAGCAAATGATTTTCCAAATGAAGTAATTTTATTTGACGATTTGCTTGTAAACGATTTTCCAAATTGACCGATTTATTGTAAAATTTGATTTTTTTGAGTGAACCGTTCGTGTGAATCGTTCGCGAACGATATTACAATTGACGGATTTATTGAACACATTGATTTGTTAGGTACACTTTTTACAAACGACTTGGAAGAAACGGTTCATCCAAAAAATTGTTTGTAAACGATTCTGCGAAAAAATCAGTTCATTTAAAAAATCGTTTGCGAATGATTCACTAAATGAAGTAATTTTTTTCGATGAGTCGTTTGTAAACGATTTCTTAAAATTACAGATTCGTTGAAAATTTTGATTTGCTCGATAAGCCGTTCGTACGAATCGTTCGCGAACGATAACACGATTACCTGATTTATTGAACATGATCTGTTGGGTGCAGCTTTTACGAACGACTCGTTGAATTAAACGACTTATTTCGGAAATTGTTTGCGAACGATTCGGCAAAAATATCAGTTCATTTAGAAAATCGTTTGCGAATGATTCACTAAATGAAGTTATTCTTTTCGATAAGTCGTTCGTGAACGATTTTTCAAAATTATCAATTTACTGAAAAATTCAATGCTCTAAACAAACCGTTCGTGAACGATTCATCGAAAAATTTGACTCGTTAAGCGAATCGTTTGTAAACGATCTAAGTCGTTCACGAACGATTCGACGATAAAGTCATTGCATTTGGAGAATTGTTCGTATGCGATTCGTTGAACAAATCTATAGTGAACTCTCATTGAATAATTCAATTCGTTCGATAAACCATTCACGAACGACTCATCGGGAAATTGGATTCACGACGAGTAACTCGTTCGTGATCTTTTGACCAATAAACGACGATGCTGATATTTGCATAATTCTTCTCCTCTGACTTTTGATTAAAATACAAATCAAATCAACGGTGAAAGGTCGAGCACGAGATCAACACGTCGTCGCGGGTGATCGCGTGCGTGACGCGTGTCCATTCGACCGAATATTCTTTCCTCGTATCGAAGTACATTTTCCTCGTCTTCTTGAAATGCCACGCGAACGTGGACGTAAACGAAACACGTTTCGCGTGCACGAATCATATACGTCGTTCGGTAATTGATTCGTATGTACGTGAATTTACGTGGTCGTGGCATGGTTTGCTTTCTCGCATGCCTCCTGCACCCTTCACGTGTACGTCGCAAATCCGAGGCGAACAACGCGTTGTATGTATAACGAGCTGGTAATTTTCATAATTTTCTCGATCGACTGGTGTGTGTAAACGAAACGCAAAGGAGGAAGATAGCGATAGAGAAAAAGGCCAATTTTCCGCGCTCCCCCTCTCCCCGTGATATGCACGTATGGATGCACTCGGCTCGCGTCTAAACCGCGTCTAGCATCGTCGGCGATGAGATTCGTAACGCGGAATTCGCGAGCCATTCGATGCGCGTTCTCGTTGCATATAAGCAATCTCATTACCTCGGAATCGTTTCCTTTAATGTTTTAGCTTTTTTCTCAAGGCGGTTTGTTTGTTATTGAAGATTATATACGGGACGAGCTCGCGCTTTAGGTTCTTTCTTGCGGATGAGCTTAAAGTTTACATATTTTATTTATTTTAACTGTATTTTTCTTACTCTGCAATAAGTGTTCGATGTAAAATTTAACTTTAACAACTTTTAGAGCTTTACTGATTCCATAAAATACACCAGATTCGACCCAATGACTTCCGAATTTCTTTGTTTTAAAAAAATTCATAATTGACTAAACGCCATAACATGTTCGCTCTTCGTACTCAGGTACTCGGGTACTCACGTGACTATCTTAAACGGTCGTGGTTTTCATTTATTTGGAAATGCCCTCGGCCCCGAAAAGGTATTTAATGTGGGAGACGGCGCGTAAAGGTGCTCGAATTTGGGAAAATTCCGAGTCGTCGATGGAGGTTTGGCTTAAAATATCTATTCTCGTCGTAGTTCAAGATGGTAATCTTTTGAAAGATAAAGCTGTGGAAAAATCCGAGAATTTTTGAGTGATCGTGGACTATTTAAAGGTGAAAATGGGTTTAGTTTCAACTAGGTTACTTCGAATTTTGATTTTTAATTCAGCACGTTTTACTCTGTGTACCTTGAATCGATTCCCGTTTGAAATTGGCCTCCAGAGAGTAACTGTAATACGCTTGGAGCGGCTTGTTGGGTTAATTTTGTTTTCTCGTATCTTTATCCACAGATCGCCATCACGTAGTTCAAGTGCAGAGCGTCATTTTGTTTTAGTGTTTAACTTATTTTTACTTCAATTAGTTTTAGAATATTTCTTAGGTTTTTGAAAAAGAAATTACGCTATTATTCGGTGAGGAAAAGAGGAAAGGAGGAGAATGCTTTTATCGAAGTCGATATTTTCGACCACCTAAACAATATGTTCTTGAGTTGTTCTATAAGGTTCAAAAATTTGTCAAAATTTGGGAAATTGGGCTGAGGGTTTGAAATGGCCAATGCTGTGAAGATAATCTAGTAGTAGTATAGTCAATCTAGCATTTGAGCTTGCAAAACGAGGTGTTAAGCTGAATTTTGGTACATACGTAGTATTCGATACCCTTTACAACATACTTCACTCCGGAACAAATGTCATGTTCACAAGTTCCCTTTTTTGTGGACCTAAGCCCCCTGAAATTGGTTTTTCGCTTATATCTTAGTGAAAACTGGTTTTATCAAAAATATAGTTTAGTTCAAAATTGAAACCCACTAAATTCTCTACAAAATGCGTACATTAAGAGTTGATGTAACTGGCTTGGATTCCGAGCTACATACGTGCGATTGAAAAAGGAGCATTTTTCCTGAATTTTTGACAAAATTCACATATTTTAGTTTTTTACCTGTAACCATGGGAATAAATGGTTTTTCGTGAAAATGTATAATAACTGAAATGAAAGATGACAAAATTCTCTACAAATTCCATTATAAAGAAGCTAGATTGCTTACTTACAAGGGAAGCTCTCGAGGTGTCCGGCTCGGATTTGAACGGGAGTTGGATTTTTGAAAAAAACATGTCAAAAAACCCCCAAAACCGAAATTTTAGCTGCCCAAGTTGACTTTTCGATTTTTGGCGAATTTTTGAAATTTGAAAATTACGAAATTTCGATTAAAAATAAAGAATAAAAAAAAAAATAAAAAAAAAATCGAAAAATAATTTTAAATCACGAAGGAAATGTTTTCCCCCTAATTCGAACCCGCTGAATCCGAAATCGCATCGGTGAGCCGTTCTGGAGCCTCCAGCGCGATTTCCATTTTTCTCCAGGAACTTCGAAATGCTCCAGAAGGCGTCCATTTGAGATTGGGCAGCTAAAAACTTGGTTCCCTCTTATTCTCAACCAACTGAACCGACTTTATCATATTTCCGGAATATTCCAGCCGGACACCTCGAGTGCATTTCTTTAGGACAGGTTTTTTCATAGTGAAGCATTACGAATTGAAAAAAAATCCGTTTTTCGTCCACGCATATCGGAATTGACTGAAGAATAGTATTCCCCCTAATTCGAACCCGCTGAACCCGAAAATCGCATCGGCGAGCCGTTCTGGAGCCTCCAGCGCAATTTCCATTTTTTTTCAGAAATTTTGAAATGCTCCAGAAGGCGTTCATGTGAGACTGGGCAGCTAAAAATTTGGATTCTTTTTACTCTCGACTTATCCAACCCACTTGACCACATTTCCGGAAAATTCCAGCCGGTCATCTCGAGTGGTTTCTTTTGGACTAGCTTTTCTACGATGAAATAATTGTTGCGAATTTTAAAAATAATCTCATTTTTTCATTAATTCAAATACACATTGATGGTGTACGGATTTTTTTTTCAATTCGTTATATTTTACCATAGAAAAGAAAAGCTGGACCGGAAAAACCCACTTGAGTTGACTACCTGGAGTTTTCCAGAAACGTGGTCAAGTCGGTTGGTTAGGTCGAGAATAAGAGGAAACGCAAGTTTCTAGCTGCTTAATCTCATTTGGACGTGTTCTGGAGCATTTCGGAATTTCTGGAGAAAAATGAAAAATCACGCTGGAGGCTCCAGAACGGCTTGGCAGTGCGATTTTCGGATTTAATGAGACTAAATTAGGGGAAAATATTTTTTTCGCGATTTGAAATCACTTTTTCAGATTAACTTTCTTTTTAATTCTCTATTTTTGATAGAAATTTGGTAATTTTCAATTTTCAAAAATTCGCCAAAAATCAAAAAGTCAACTTAAGCAGCTGAAATTTTGGTTTTGTTTTTTTTTTAATATGCCCTTTCCAAAAACCCAATTCCTGTTCAAATTCAAGCTGTCCACCTCGGGAGGTTCCTTTGTTAAATATTTACGCATTATAATTAAAACTATTACGGTATTGAAAATATAAAAAAGTAATTTTTCTCACCTTCGATATGAAAATAAAACGATTCGTTCTTCAATTTATCCAAAACCGGCATGGCGGTGTCGTAGGTAAAAGTTTGCAGAAGATTATCCCGTAAATCGAGAACTCGTAAATTAGGTAAACTGGCGAACACATCGTCTGGTAAGATGTGTAATTTATTTTCAGCCAGCACTAACCTATCTAAATGTTTAATGCCGTAGAATACTTTCTCGCCAACGCTCTCGATCATGTTCTGGTCGACGAACAATTCCAACAAATTTGGCATCTCGGCAAATGTAAAGTCTTTCAGCTCTGATAATAGGTTCGAATGTAAATTCAACCTTTTGAGCGACATCAAGCCAGCGAATGTGTTTCTAGATATGACACTTATTTGATTCCTGTGCATTTCTAATTCTTCTAAATTTCGTAATTCGGAAAATGCCAAATCTTGCACGACGTTGATTGCGTTTTCTTCGATGTACAAGCGTTTCAGCGATGGTAAATTTTTAAATATATCTCGACCTATTTCCTTGATTGCGTTATGACTTAAAATTATTTCTTTTAGACTTGATAAGTACGAAATTGAATATTTATCCAAAACTTCGATATTATTATGCTTGACTTCGATCCTTTCTAAAGATGTTAAATTGGCAAATGCAAATGGTACAACTTTGGTGATATTACCATATACCAAGTTGAACGAATTTAATTCGAGGAGATTGCTTAATGCTTTTGTTGGTAAATAGGCGAGGGTACTGCGAACGTTTATTTCTAAAGTGTGTAACTTCGGTTGCGATCGAAATTCTTCCCAAATAAAAGAATCCTCTTTTTCGCCATCGTTAAATATCCAACAGCTGGCTTCTGTCGCATTCGCGTACACGTCGCTGTCGCAATGACACTGTAAATTTATTTCGCGAAATGTCTGCAAATCGCATATATTTATCGTTTCGTCCATGTGCGCTAGATCGGTGAATTTATGAAACTTCTTTCTTTCCTGACGACGACTACTGCACGTCACCAATATCGCCGATAGCCAAATTTGTGCGGAAAACAGCGCCCTCATTGTATGATGAGGATACGGCCTGAAACATAAATCGAAAATCCTTTGAATACTTGTAAAACACGTGCCGTTGGTTTTATCATCCCTAAATATTTCGTGCGACAAAAAAAAAACTCTCGAAACTTCACTTGCCACACTAACAAAGAGTACAAAGCGTATGTCGATATTTGCATCATTCTAGTGCAAGACAACTCTTGTCAGATTCAAGATAACCACGAATCGAGGCGATGACTTTAAAAAGCCTCAGCTTCGTACGAGGTATACTTCAACACGTAAAACCTTTAAACAAAGAAACTATGTAAAAATGCGCCTACATCGTGAATTACCGCGGCGACAACAGAAAAAAAATATTGGTTCTCGTCAGCTGCTACGTAAAATGGAACCTCTTTAATTCATTTTCACTTTATAATCCGACCTCGTACGTGGCCAGAATGACGGTATGCAAAAGTTTTGTAAAATAAGCTAAGCCATTATACAGCTTTCAGGCGTGCAATCGATCCTCTCGAGTAAGCATATAAGGTCGCTTTTATATGAAAATTTTCACGATGTACTTTATATTTCATTTGTATTCTTTTTAAATTCCATCTACGATCTACGAATATCATTTTACATTTTACATCGTAGGAGATCTCGTCTCCAAAAACAAAACAAATGATATAAAAATAAACAAGAGAAGCAAATTGAAAATTACCAATTTTAAAAATTTTTTAAATGCTTCAAAGGCGGAAAAAATTACTTGCATAGATTTTCAAAAGTTAAGAGGATTTAAACTTTTCACCAAGTCCGTAATTTTGTATAAATCCCGAGCTCACTTGTTTGATCAGAACAGTAAGGAAGTTTTTGAACTTCGCAAAACATAGGAGTTGAATTTCTCGCATTCGAATTTACGTTTTGTGCTTTTCATTTCTCTGGAGATTGTTCCAAGGTTCATAAACGGGTAACGGTGCGTGAGCGCGTAGCAATGGATATTTTAACAGTGTCGTTTGTTGTCTCAATAAACTCGTCTACAATATGGCCAAATTTTAAAAATGAATGCGAGTTGGAGTAAAAAATTCAAAAAATGTACGCGCTACGTGAACGAAAGATTGAAAAAGGAACGTTATTTTTGTACTATCAACAGGTTCATTTTTCAATTATTTTCACATCTGAATGGGTTTTTCTCATTTGAAAAAATAATTCTTAATTAAATAAACCATATTTGCAATTGGGCCGCGAATTCATAAAATCTTGAAAAAGAAAAGCAGAATACATAATAATACACCTACACGGATAACGGTTAATAAAAGATTTAATTAATCTGAGCGAATTTTCGACAATTGAAATAATTTCGATATACATATCATAAAAAGGGCATTGAAATTTAATTAATATTTAAATTTATGATAATTTTTGGTGGGAAAAAACATCAACGAGAATTTCTTCAATTTTGAAATTTCATTCGTAGGAAATTTTCCTTTGCGAAATAAATTTCCATAACTGTCAAGTTAGTCCTCAAGATAGATATTATTCACGATTCTGATTGAAAAATACGACCTGTCACCATTAAAAAGCAATGAGTTAAATTCACGAAAAAGTAAAACAACATTTTTCCATAAATCGAAAGGCGAAAAACCTCGTATATATATTTCGCCGCATACATACTCATATGAAATTTTAATTATCATGTAAAATTTAAATTAGGGGAGGATGCTGTATGAGTGTGGTTGAGAATTCTCGTGCATACAGGCAACATGCCACGTAGTAATATGAGAAAGGCGAAACACTGCGATGTAATTTATTTATTGACTTTAGAACCTTTTATAACTGTAAGCCTTTGAAAATCGCGATTCGCTTTGAGAAATTTCCAACATTACGAGACGTGGAGTTTTTTGAACGCGAAAACTTTTATCGGCAACAATACGAAATAAGTTGAAATTAAATTTACGTGTTGAAAACGATCGCTTTCGAGTTTGAAGTCGTAGAAAAAAATACGCGAGAGGAGGAATAGACAAAGGCACAGTACCACGATCATCGAATGAAATTGCAGCGAAAGATTTACTCGTGGCTCTGTCAAGCGTATCCATGAGCGTGCGACTTTTGTCACTTTTACGTATCTGCACTGCGAAAGAGCCCGACACATACGTATTTCAAGGTAAGAAAATCTTCGCTTTATTAAAGCAAATAAAGTTAACAAGTTGTTGAACTGAAACCTTTAAGACACGTCTACATTTTCTCCAGTAATGTTCTTCCTTTGTAAATAATCGAATTACTAAGGGTATAAAAGGTTAGATAAACTACACTGCATTAAACGGTACGATAGAGGGTACTTTATCTTACTATTTGAAGCCTTTAAAACTAGGGGGAACATATTGTTAGAGGGTAGACGCCGCGTAATCTCGACACACCACGCCGCATAGCATCCAGGACATCCGCGGTCTATCGCAATGATACTTCATTCGTTGTCGACGTTCATAAAAATGACTACGCATTACCCGCACGCTGCACACTCGAATTTCGCGCTTTATACTCATCCACTTTTCAAAAGGAAAGAAACGACGAGCAAATCGAACTACAACGGAATTCAAAATACAGCTTTGAAACGACAATCGTGGCTTTAGTGGCTTTATTGAGGGGTCTTCTTTTTACCTTATAATTTTATATACGCGCTTATAATGATGCATCAAGATGAGCACTCGAGTCAGTGATTTTTGTCGTCATAAAATACACTACAATACACTTACTTTTTTTCACAACTTACGACATTCTCGAAAGAATGATTTTGTTAAAATTATTCCTCGTTTTAAACCTTTTTCGTGATATTTTACTTTCGTTTCCCCTTCGCTTTCACACATAAATGCCTCAATAGACTGGACAATTTTTATGTCTATTCGCATGAATTCTCGGTTCAACGATACGAATTAGAATTAATGGTCGCTAGCACGTAATAAAAGAACCACAATCCAACCATTGACTGATTGCAATTATATAAATCTCTCTCGGAATAAATGCGCACACGTGTAATCTCACTGCTACCGAAAAATGGCGAATAAAGATACCGTACCATTTTTCCCAAATTATCAAATTGCAACAGCCTTTTCCAATTTTACACTTTTTCTTAGTATCACCCGAAGAAGACTTTTTTCAAAAAAAGCCATGTGCGATGAGAAATTTTAAAACAGCTGAAAGAAAATTTTGGTTCATGAGTGGATACTTCAAAATACCAGCTTTGATGAATTTAAACCACCTTCCCTTACCTAAGTAAATACTTAACGGTTATATTAACTGAAAGTTCTTTCACATTTTTTCAAAAAGCCTGAGATGGGAGGAGATGGCGCTGCTGCCCAGATGGTAACACTGGCAGCCTTCCTGTTTTTTTGTTTCTGATAGAAAAGGTTGATCTACATGGGGTTTCAATCTCGCAGTAGCAGTGGCGTAGCCAGGATTTTGGCAAGGGGGGGGGCAAAACGAGTCCAGGTAGTCAAAATTTTTTTTAATTAGTGGGAAACCAGAAATTTCAAACGATTTATTTACCTATTCATTTATTTTATAAACAAACTACGATACGTCGAAACAAACAATAAAAGGCCATGGGGGGGGGCAATTGCCCCCTTTGCCCCCTAGCTACGCCACTGCATAGTAGGGATGGGAAAATCGAACAAAAAATAACATCAATTAACTCGACGTTTACCTACATCAGAAGATATAGATATATCGATGTCAAAATTGAACTTTTTTGATGAGTTTTTGAAATACGTAGCATACGCAGCTAGTACCTCGATTAAAATAAAACACAAGAAATGATTTACATGAAAAAATAGTCGAACGAGGTTCATTGAATGTTATATAAAATTACGAATACAAATATTAAAATTCGAGAAATAAATTGATAGAAATAAGCATAATGGTTCGCATCAAACCTCCGCAATGCATTTCCACAAACCGCTAAATAACTCAAAATTCCAAAACTGACTACGAAATTTAAATTCATCAACTTGGGCAATTTGAACATCGCTGCTACTTTTATTTTTCGTGAAATTATGTAACGTAAAATTAACGCAATTTTCAGCACACAACCCTTTGAAATGCATTCGATGCGTATTTTAAAAGGTTTAAAGGTGTGAACGCTCAGGAGAGTTGTAATTTTTGATGTGCCGTTTGATAAAGTTGATTTTGTTATATAAACTTGGTACATAACGCATGGTACTAACATTTGTAGCTGCTAATACAATTTTTAACGCTGCGCCGTGTACATTGTAAATATCCAATTTATTCCCTTGTAACATTACCGGTGTTCAGCTACTCTGAAAGAAGAATTATTCAGCACCAAATAGAAAAAATCTACCTGCTTGTTGAAAATTTAAATAACCATGCTTAAATTTAACCTTGGGAATATTTTCAAGAAAACATTCGTTTCAAATTTTTTTCACATCATCATGGAATTCCAAGTGCAATAATTATTTTGTGCAAAAATTCACTCATACTTGATTGAAGAAGCATTTTGAGGTATTTTTATTGATAAAAGGTTCTTTACTAAATTCCATTATTTTATATTTCCTCTTGATTTTCTCGAATAAATAACTTCTCATTTTGATAATTTTCATTGTTTTTTTTTTTCATCAGGTTGGTTTTCAAAATCTAAAATAAAGGTTCAAGGCGATATTTACTTTGGTGGATTATTTGCAATATGTTCATTAGGTTAAATTAATACCAAAGGTTTTCTGTTTTGTTTTCAGGCTAATAAATGTCCATATCACGTTCCAAAAATAAATTTCTCCGAACCGTAATACAAACTTTCATCGAAGTTTCTTAAACGCACATTCTTATGTTTACCAAAATGTGGAAAAAATTCCAATAAATTCCTAGAATAAATACTCGATTGGAATTTCGCTTAAATTTACGGTATATTGCACGTCTATTTCTTCATTTTTAAATATAAAATCAGCAAAGTAAAACCATCGAGTATGGCCATAAAAATACACATTAATTAAAAATCATCCCAATCAATCACTTTCCAAATTCAAAAAAAAATTAATAACCGCAAGATGAAAAAATTTAAACCCCGACGAACTCGATTAATATTTCATCCAGGTACTTTTTTTAGTCACCACAAAAATTCATTTAATTGTATAAATCTGCGTTCTGTAACCAACAACTTGTGTTTCTTGTTAACAGTTAATACAAACGCGGCAAAAGGAATACAAATTAGAGATGACGGAATTGCTTCATAACATAACTTCGATGAACTTGGGTAAACTAATTAGACATTCTGCATTTTCTGCAAGAGAGAGGCTTATAATTTAAAGTTGAATTCGAGTTTTCTTCAGAGGAAATTATCAACACCAAGAAACTTTGTTGAGATATTACAATCGTAACCCTTTCTATTGATGGTTGTAAAGTTATTAAAGTAAATTTAAGTGCAGCACATTCTCCGCGTAATCGGTGGAGTAATTCCGATGATTTCTATAATCTTACAAATACGAGTCGAATAATATTCCGATTCATATTCATAAAACCTTCGCGTCATCATTAAAGCATGAATAAAATATTCAACCAAAAATTTCCTTTAAATTATTTAGCGACTTTATTACGTCTAAACTTTAAAACCATCAACAGTTCGTTTCGGCTTTTAGCACTTCCTTCTAAATACACTTGTTAATTAGAAATTAAATTCATATGTAGTTGTCTAGTTGTTATGGTCATCGTGACCTCTATACGTAATGCATTTTAAGCTTGATTATTCATGCAGTAAATTTATAAATACCATTGTTTCCCTAAAACATTATGATATTAGATATGAATACAATGTTTCCAGAAAAATATTACAAGTACCTAGTTACGAGCAGATAATTGGTACAGCGGACCTGTTTTATCTCACATCAAATATTTAAAATATACGCAAGGCTGTGAAGAGAAAATCCGGGGCCCGGGGGAAAAGTACACGGGCCCTCTTCCCTTGAAAGGAATCTACATTTTTTACAAGGGCTTAAAACGCACGCGGGCCCCAAAAAATCCGGGCCCATGGGAAAACCCCCCTTTTCCCCTTCTGGTTGGTTCTGAACATACGAGTAGTACATCTCGAAAGTTGACAATAACTGTGAAAAAATAACACAAAATTTCTAAAATATCAGTCATATTATTACACTGCTCCCAATTTGCTTATATTTCTAGTATTTTGCATTTTATGAATTTCCACGCTATTCTAGAACCTCATGACGACATTGTAGATACGGAGAATGCTTTGAACATTCAAGATGTTTTCTCAATGAAAATTCTACAGCTGAGGATAATTAAATTCGAAATAGAATTGTGATGATTTGCATATCTTGAATTAGATATCCGCGTATTTTCAATTTTTTGAAATCAATTTTTTTCACATTTTCACCTAAAAATATGACGCTTTTATTAAAAAGTAAAAAATATCGAGTACCCAAACCGTCAAGTATGACAATGGGTACTTAAATAGGAAAGCAGTACATCTACATATTACATACCTACATTTACATTCGATCAATAACGAATGATATTATACATACATATTTTTCATGATAGCAAGAATACTATTTATTTCCGGAAAAACGTTGACAAAGTATTACCCTTAGTTAATTAATTGAAGTTACTATTTTCAACTTAATATCTTATTTAACGCCTGCCATAAATTAATGTAAAAATTTGAATTAACTTAAATTTACGACTTTTTAGTGCACAAAAAAATAATTTTATGAAATATTTTTTTTCAGCATTGCGGAACATCTTCTGATTTATAAGATAGAGTTAAAAATATGAAAAATTGTCTAAAACTTTTACTTTTATTACGTCGCGCTGATTGTATTTTATTGTTTGAATTTTTCGAATAATTTATTATCTGTTGTTCCAAGGGGAACAGAACCATCTCCAAAGAGTTAATTCTTATATGCATAGAATTTCATTTTCAACATATTGCTTAAACAAAGATCATATCGTATACAACATGAAATATAGTTTTTTTGTTTTTAATATCTCAAAAGTGAGTCGAAGAGTATGGAAAATTTTTCATTTTTTTTGCTCAACCTAAATAGGGCCGGTCATTTTTTCCAAAAGGCACTCGAGCCCAAAAAAAATTTGGGCCTGAGGAAAACCCCCCTTTCACCCTTCTGGTTGAGCCTGCAAATCTGTATCCTATGAAAGAAAAAAAGATACAGCAAATTGAATATAAAATTTTCAAGTAGAACCTGCATGTTTGAGGGATTGATATATTTAAAGAAGCAAATGGAAAAAAAAGAACTAGACATATGTAGGTACCTATTCACCTACCTACACCTACTTCCAGCAGGGAAGTGACAGCAAAAATTCGTTTACAAGTTTAAATTAAGAAATAGATGACATTGATAATTTCGAGTTTTACTACCTCCCATCTCAAAATGGAATTAACTTTATAATACAAGTATTTTTACACTCTTATGAAAAAAGTTCAAACTTTAAAATAGAAGTGAATTAAGAATTTTATTACCTTAGAAACTCTAAACGACTTGTTCCCTATTGTCACAATTTAGATGGGAATAAATAACAACTTCTATAATCCGTGCAAATGAAACTGTTTTTGTATTAGAAAAAAAAAGTCTTTTCTCGTGTATTTTAACGTCGATTAAATTAACACTTTCTCGTTGCTTTTTCTCTTTCGATGAAAGCTACGTTGCCTTATACATCCGCAAAACGTAGCATTTCACTATAGAATAAAGTAAACTTATAAATAGTATTTTTTCAAACATTGGCGCACTTTTAGTTGCCAAAATAGGGAAAATTATTACCACTGTATATTTTTAACTTTGCCAACCTATACAAATACTATCAACACTGTAACGCCTATTCAATCTTTTCTCATAATACACTCGGCCAATTCCTTTTCTATATGTTTCCTATCATCTAGTGCACAGTTTTTTTTAAAGTATGTATTAGTAACGGTCATTACGGGGTTTCTGATTTATTGAACATTGGTATCTATTTCTACTTTTGCTTTAAAAATTTCCAACAAAGCAGCGACGGACCTACTTCATGATACATTGCTTCGTTTCACAAATAAGTTTACACTTTCATGTTATTATAGAAGCTTTTTGATTGTTGGAAAATTACTAACAAAAACAACTCCTTTAAAAATGAATGAAATTCCTTTATCATACCTGCCAGCGCTATGTTCGAAATTTCGAGTAGGTGTTTTCACCCGAAGATACAATTAGTTGAAACCAACCCATAATGTTTTCCTTTGTGGATATTTCTCCGTGGAATTCTTTCTTTAAATGTGAAATAACGTGCTAGTAGGTAATAATCTTTTGTGAGATTTTTCTTATTCACAAAATATGTTTTACATGACGACTACGATAAGAAAATTTTTGACATTGTTCGGAAAAATTTCACTAGGCTCAATACAGGTTTTAAATAAGACATAAGAGTATATTTGGAATATTTTCTCAGGTAACATAAATAATATCAAAATCAATTAAGTATTGAACGCGTAAAGCAAATTATTACATTTTTCAAATTTAAAATCTTTTTTCTTTTTTTAGAATATGCCGTGAGAACTTTACCCTGAAAATTTTTTTAACCAGTTAAGTATAAAAACTTTTGCCAAATTGATGAAAAATTTTCAATAATCCATTATAAAGATTTTATTACGAGAAAAGAAAGTAAACTTTTTTCATGTCTACGTGCCATCTGCTTTTACAGGATTTTGATTAGAATATTAATTTTTGGGTGAAAAATTACGTCAAGGTTTCTTTTGCACCTAAGACGAAACTTACATAATTGGTAATACGAATATAACTATCTGTAAAAACCATAGATAATGTATTTTCATTTGGAAATCTCACCTAAAGGCAACGACCATCTATTTCGGTCGTAAAAAGTTGAGACAATATAATGAAGACGGTTGGCAAACGAAACTATTAACCAACTAAGTTCGGGTACGCATTAAAAATAAAAAAATTAAGCGGGTCGTTTCGTGTGTTTTTTTGTACAAACTTTTTGAAGCGAATTTGGGTGTCACGCTAGGTACCTAGCTACCTACTGAACGTTATACGCTGTAACTGCAATGCGGTGGTGTTGGTGGAATTTATAACGATACCCGTTCAACCCCCTAAAAGTACAAACGTTGCATTAAATACAAATACAAAATAAGCAGTTGGTATAATAGAGTTAAAAGCTCGTTTTGCTGCAACTTCAACGAGTAATAACGTGCCGGTTTGCAAGCTTCTTTTCTACGAAGAGAAAAAAAAATGCTAAAAATTATTTGACTGTAAAGCGAATGCAGATTGAAGTACGTAGGGGTTAGAAAAATTTTCAAAGAATGCCTTTTTTTTCGTCTTTCGCGACTCACAATCGTAATTCACCGATGTCTGTACGGGTTTTCGTTCGCCTCGTTCGATTCGTGACTTGAAGATTAAAATCTAATTTTAAATTTCAACGAGGTTTTGTTTTTCCTCCTCCCCTTTTTGCGAACAGCCGAGTACGTAAATTTAATCTCATTGCTGTCGTTTTAACGTTTCAAGCGAAAACATCGTACGAAGCATTGCCAAAAGGTCGTGGTTATTGCGATATTTTTTTTCCTGTTTCAACATTTTCAGGTTCTATCACTCGTCCTAACGATACCCTTTCGATGTGATAATGAATTGATTTCCATTCGATACGGCTGTCGCGCCGATGCAATACCGTCAAAGTGGATAACTACAATGAGCTCTAAATGGAATTATAAGTCTCCAATACGTAATTAATACGAACAAAGGACAATGACATTTTATATACCAAAGTATACACCGCATCGTACGATTTCTTGGAAATTAAAATAAGTATATGCTTGAACCTTTTACGTCCCGCGATATTTATTGAAACGGATAATAAATTCTCGACGGCATTTTTTACATGCTTAATCCTCACGAATACGATATTGAAATTTGTCCTGAATAAAATGAAAAGTTCAAAGTATTCGTTCTGTACTATAAAGCATCAGCTTGCATACAAGTCTGCAACACAGTGTGACATTTTCATGTCACTCCGCGACAATGATATTCATTAAAAGATTTCATTTGATGTCACATGACACTCGCAACCATGCCACGTCATCGTAACAATGTCTTATCATCATATCACGTCACTTGACATACTATCATGACATGACCACGACCACATGTCACTTCTGACCTTGACACGTTACCATGACAGTGAATAGCCATCTATAACACAGTATGCTGACATGAAAAAAACTATATTTTTCGTTAAAGATGAATACACCTTTTGAAAGGAAAAAATAATCACCTATATCATCACCACACACATTATCATGCCAATATCATGACATATACTATAATGTGTCATTATTCAGGTCACCATGACATGTCATTTGGCCATTCTGATTACATTTATCATAGCAAGTCATTGCATATCACATGTCAATCATAACCATAACACGACACCATGATAATGACTTGTTATGGTATGGTATATGTATCACTCATGATCATGATATGTCACCATAACAATGAAGTGTTATCCGTATCTACAAATTGTTATCATAACATGAAAATATCAAGAATCACTCATGAGCATGACACGTCGCCATGACAACAACTTGTGTCATGGTATATCACTCATGATCATTCATCATATGCCACCATAACAATGGCCTGTTATCTATGACATGTTATCACAACATCAAAATATTAAGATCATTACTCGTGAGCATGACACGTCGTCATGACAACGGTTACTAAGATAACCGCGTGACGCTTTTTTGTAACTTTTTTCATGACAATTTTTAATTTTGTATGGCATCCAAGAAATGAAAATGTCATAATAGATAAGTTGATATTAAGCTCCTATATAAGTTTCCGTGAATGATCAAAATGGTTTTCGAACCTTAGACATATCGTAATTCGATTTAACGACGGTTAAATTTCAACTTTGATCGAAACTAACTTCCGTTTACAGTATTGCCTCAGATTTAAAATGTTAAAAAACACAAACATCATTCTGAAATTACTCAAACATATTTGAAGCGATTTTCTCTTTAGCAAACTTAGTCAAAATTATCTCGTCATCCGAAAGATGAACGAGTTTATAATGCGTCTTACTCACTAACGAGACCCCCCGAATAGTCGTTTTTAATTGGATGAATCCATGAACCATATAAAATAATGTTCTCCTCAATACGTTCACCAAAGTGGATGGTACAACAAAGTAAGCACTAGGAGTAGGTACAAGGTAACTGGGAACAAGTACGTCAACATAAACGACAGAAAGCTGTACTTCAAGGAGCATCTTTACACTTTTGAGAAATACTCCCTGATGAACAAATCTGAAACGATGAAAGTTTCAAATCAAATAGTAACAGTGTTCGATCCGTGCCTCTGGCCTAGCAGCAGTAAAGGCACGTAAATGGAAAAAAGTAAAAAGTAAAGTAACTGTTTCAACTTCATCAACTCTACGTATTGCGTAATTAAATCTTTGGCGAAACTCCAGCAAATAAACTGCACTTTTTACCAAAATTCAGCGTTCAAAAATTTTCACATTTTTATAAATAGAATCAGAACTTTAATTGATCTTTAACCAAACCAACGAATAACTCGATGAATAAGTTTTGAGTATTTAGAAATGTAAAAAATATCTCATCGGGTAATAATTTTATTAAAACAAATTTCTTCTATTTTTACATATTTCTTTCATGATTTGTACCTAGTGCCTTTTAAATGATAAAAAAAGTCAAGTTTTTATTTTACTGAATCTCTCGTTGCACATTAAAAGATTTTTGGAGAAAAACTTTATTCAACGTGAAATGTACCTAAAAATATAGCCGTTAAAAATTAATAAATATGAAGTTTTTTCTGTTTATTTTTCAAGCCAATGCCCAAGATGAGCATTCGCATAATTACGTTAATTCATATCATCTATCTTTTTGCTTACTTACCCTTTTTATTTGAAAACAAAAAAAGTTTTTTACATTTAATTTTTTTTAAATAACGTATAATTTTCCGGAATTGCAAGGTTCAGTTTCTTTTTTTCTTACTACGCTGATACGATACCTCATAAAAAGGTACATAGATAATGATAATAGATGAGCAGGTAAGAATATAGGTGTACTCGTACCTATTCCAATCTAAACTGCAATATTCGAGTATATCTGCATAAAAATTACAATCAATTCAATTTCGGCATCAAAATTCGAAAGATAAAATATTGCAAGACGGTGCTTAAGCCAAAAGAAGGTTTGCGATAAGAATTTTTTTGTTTTCTTAATGAAGAAAAGCTTTCACATTTCCACTAATGTAACGTAAAATGTGATTTATATAAATTCAGAAATTTTTCAAAGTGCGATATAATGTTAAAACGTGGCTATGCTTCCAATAAGGGTCGAAATCACGATGCGATTTACAGCGAACCTACGAAATTGGCACCATACCAACATTTTATAGCTGATTAATAAGTGCAATGGAAGACAATTCGCAAAAGATGTTACAAAATATTTCTTTTTATCCGATATGTTATATAGAAGGGTAGGCTATGACCTAATGGGTTTAATATTTTGGTTTTATCGGTTTCTTTATAATTCTTTACGGGGCCACAACGGATTAATGTTCCTATTCTATTCCCATATTAGCACTAGTCTAAGCCAAAAATTATATCAATTTTTAAACGGAAACTACCTCGTTTACGGCCAATCTCTTGGATTAGATGCTGCTTACGATAACGTTTTTTCTTCTCGGGTTTCATTACTACAAAGTTCAGCGTGAAATTATCCTTCGTTATAGCGATACGTAATTGTTTGTATTTTACGATATCGCGACGTTCTCGTTTGTTTCTAGAGCATTTTCTGGATCAAATTTTAATTTAGATAATTATGCCTACACGATGATTTGATTTTTTTAAAAATGTCAACTTATTTTTTAAATCTTTTTTTCGATGCAGAATTTCACTCTTTAGAAATAACTGATTCTCGTAATTCGCTTAACTTGAGAAAACTTCTGATTCGAATCAACGTCTGAAATGTTCGCGAAGAAATGCAAAAAATTCCAAAAAATCACGTTCACTTTCCTCGCGAAAAAAATATTCAAAACTTGATACTAATTTATTCGAAAATATAATTTTAAAATGTTAATGAATGATTTTATTTAATATTCCTATCTTATTTCATCCAAAAAAATTCCACTCTGCAGAACCCTTGTAGTTTCAATTGTTCTAGTTTTCGTCGTCAAAACGCTTCAAAAATTCCAATGGGAAATTAACGTGAAAACTAAGAGCAGTATTTTCGTCAACATCGCACAACGAGACTGCATGGAGAAAGTTCGTATTGCCATCGTGTAATTTACACGTATACTGCTGTCAAATTCTAAACCGCGCACGTTTCTTTTCTGTCGCGAAATCTGCTCGCGCGTACTCAAAAAACTATTAATTTGTACTCCGACATCGTTGAAAATATCTGATAATCTCGCTGGGACGCAACGCTAACGACGAAAACTTCAGAATTATGTCGTTTTTTTAAACGATCTTCGTATCAAATTATTAGCGCACGTAATTTCTTTGAAAATTCAAAAAGAAAATGTCATTTTCGAGCAGCGGCGAAATTAAGAAAAAGATAAAATTAGTCGTAAACCTTTACGATATTACATTTTTATTCTATTACTCTCACAAAGATTATAAGGCATCTTTACACCATCCGTGAAATAAATTTCTCTAGAGAAATTCAAAAAAACCTCATATTTTCTTTTTTATATTAACCTCTGTTATGTTTACAATTGCGATACGAGTCGACAGTATTGCTTCAAATTTGAAGTGAAATTTTGCCCTCAATCGAAAACTTTACATGGTTGACAAGCAGACGGCATTGGAGTACGGTTACATACGTTAAAAGTAACAAGGGATGTAACTACGTTTGATATTTTCAATTCGTATTGTCAGACCTACCTAAATCCTAAATTGAATCATAAAACTAACCACCGTAATAATCTAATTTCACGCCGCACGATTTTTACCGATATTTACAAAAAAAATTCAAATATTCGTCGTTTCGTACTTTTTTTTTATTATTTATTTAAAACGTAAAATGGATTAGAACAAAAACGCGGTGGATGAAATATAAAAACAATATCATCCAAATTAATGTCCAATAAAACGGATGAACGATTAGAAGCACCAGTAACGATTTGTTTTTACGGCATTCGTTTAATTTTTCCCTCAACATGGGCAAAAATGTTTCAAAGGACTTAAATCTCGTTTGTTGAAAAATAACAATCGTGTTCAATATGTCGTCCTTTCACCCATCGTAATAATTTTTAACCAACTAGAATCCCTCGTAATAGATAAATCCTATTGTAAATAAAACGTATCGCTTAATCGGAACACTAAAATTGTGTTTTTACGAAGTAATTACAATTCAAAAAAATAATTGAATTTTGTCTCAAATCTCTCAACGAATGTACATGTAGAGGAAATAAAAATTCTATTTATAGTACGTGCCTGTGTATTACGAGAGACATTGAACGATAAGCATATTTCAAAATTTCCTGCCACATCATTATTATCAACGGACATTTCGATATCGTTTATTAAGAGATTTCAAAGATTGATAAGAAAAATTTTATTCCGAGTAAGAGATATGAAAAATACGCAGAATGGTTTATGAGTGACTACGCCGCCATTCTCACAACGACTTTTTTTCTAATTCAAGAATGCGATACGCGAATAAGTAGCACCAAGAGATAAGAGAAAAAAGTGTATTCGTTCTGTACCATAAAGAATCATCTTGCATACAAGTCCGCAATATGGCAACACAGTACGACACTTTCATGTTACTTCGCAACAATGATGTTCATCAGAAGACGTCATTTGTTGTCACATTCCACACATCATCACAACACGTTACCATAACAATGACTTGCCATCACATCGTGTCACTTGACATGCTACCATGACATGATCACATGACTTTCCTGACCATGAAACGTCACAATGACAATCGATTGCCATCTATGACGTGGTATGGTGTCATGAAAAAATTACATATATTTTTTTAAACATGAATATACTCGTACAACACGTAACACGTTTTGAAAGGGAAAAATTGATCACCTGACCTATCATCACATATCGTCACCACGCCTGTCACCATGACATGTCATAAGACACATCACCAAGATATCATCATGTCACTCTTGACCATGACACTTGACCATTCCAATCATAACACGTCGTCATGATAACCGTTTATCATCGTATGTATCACTCATGATCATGCTTTCACCGTAACAAAGTCCTGCCATCTATGACACGTGACTAGCACTTTTTTGTGACGTTTTTTGATTTCGTATGTCATAGCCAAGACATAAAAATGTCAAAAATATTAAATACGAATTCATAGGTAGTAAATTAACATTAATGAACACATAGAAAGAATTTTCACAGCACATACGGAGAGAGAGAGAGAGAAAATGATCATTTCTTGTATTTCTTCGTATTAAGGGTTCACCTAAATCGTACAGCGAATGTTGTTTTCCGGTCTTCTTTGCTGCAGCAATTAGTTACGAACGTGTCTGCTGGTGAAATAAATGAATTGTCTGTATACCTATTTTTATACCAAAAGAGTTCAATGCTTCGCCAAATGAAAAAAACATTTCTGTTGTCGTCGCATATCACATTAGCAAGTTTTCAGGAAAAAAAAATATGCACGAATTACAAAACCAGGTAACATATTTCCATTTTCTCACAATAGGACTCGTTCATCAAAAAATACCAAAACTTGATAAATTTGCAGCTACTTATCGATTTACATTCGTATTCACATTTGTTCACAAATCGCGCATACGAGTACAATTTATGGTACAATTTTCTAATAAAAATGTCGAACTGTCAGCGCGAAAATTTGAATAGCCAAAAAAAAAACTTTAACGCGTAGAAATGCATTGTACTTGACAATTTCTAAACGAAAAACTGTTTCTTTGAAAAATGGAATCGTTTGAAAATCGTTTATGCTTTAACGATTAAGCATGGTTGAGAAACGAAGAAGGGGAGTTGTGTAAAGCACCAAGAGCTGAGAAAAAGTGTATAAGTAAAATGAGATTTGTGACGTGAAAATAAACGTTTGTAGTTATTTTCTAAGACTTGATATGTCAGCTGAGTCGACAGTCTCTCAGCCCTTTTAATTCAATTTCAGCTAAGGGAAATGCTGCATAATACATTAAAAGATTTCTTACATTATTCACAGCCTAAACTCGTATAACATGCATACCTAAGTAACGATATGTATATTAAGTTGCCCTCGACATGAAACGTGAGGTGTTGAAAATATGACAAGTTTGAAAATTTTCTACCTAAAACTACCACTTGTTTTCTCATGGCTTTTTTCTCCTCGTTCATACACCCTCTCCTTAAAAGCGAAATAAATTCTGTAGAAAATTTTATACAAAATCACGCGCGCAACGCGTCACTGGCATCACAGATATGACAAGTATCAAACATAATGAAATGTTATTCAAAACCGAACCAACGCTTATACGAAACTTCCATAGCGGTGCGGAAAACTCAGACGAGCGTTAACTTGAATTTTCCTACTTAAACGCTTCACTCATGTCATTTCACAGCATCCTTTTGTGTCGAACGCAGATGAATACTTACTACCTTAAAATACGTTAAGTATTCCTCACACTTGTTCGAGCAAACCTCATATAAACACATCAAACAACTATCTTTCATCTTTTTTGTAGTCAGATTTTGTTCAAGTTTCGCAATCACCTTATGTAAATTTAGCGGGAAAATTTTCGCTCGAAATTAATTAAATATAATCCATTTTATTTTTTGAATTTCTTAAAGCGGTATTTAAACGAGTTAAATATTAGGTAAAGTTAATCAAAAACTTTTTTGTTAGCATTTCCGGTTAACTCAACTAACAGTATATTACTCACCATTTGTCTTTTATTTCGTGAAAAAAAAACAAAATGCGGTTAAATTATTAGAAATAAATTTTAATCTACTGCGCATCCAAGTTGCTGACTCAAAGGGATTTCAAATATTTTATCCAATTATTTGTAACCAAGAAATTTGAACGGTCGATATAACTGATAAAAAGAATTTTTTTGCAAAAAAAAACGAGAAATTTTATTATCGAAGTAAAATTATAACAAAGCAGGTATTCTATTTGTTTTGTATAGTATCTAAAAGATGCGAAAGAGAAAATTACGTTAAACGCAGCATATCAGAATTTAGATAGATATCACTTTTGACACTTTTTTAATAGTCTTTCTCGCTACTTCTGCATTCCTCACGCTGCCATAGTAAAGCTGAATGTGTTAAAAGTTTTCTAATACTGCGTTATTATTCATTCCACCAACTACGAAGTTTCTTTACACCCATAGTCAAGTTGAATAATACATATTGGAAAATTTTCATTTCAACGTACCATTTATAAGTTTTAATATTTCCTAAATTGTTTGATTGAAATGTTATAAAACGAAAATTACTCGTTGATATATAATTATATCAAATAAGTAATTTTCTATTTAACCACAAACAAATTTTAATAATGTGTAGCTAAATGTAAAAGCCTAAAAGGTAATGAAAAAGGTATCAAGTCGAACATAAATTAACTTTAAATTGTCTCAATAACCAAAGTATTACAGTTTAGCAAAAGTGAAAAAAGAGAATACTTATATCGATACTAGAAAGTCCCTTCAACTACGCTATAATCAAAATTTTGATTTTGTAAAATGAATTAGTAAATATATTTTTTTTAAATAAGCAAAGTATACTTTTGAAATCAGTTGCATATTTTCAGTTTGGACAAATTTTCCGCATGAGATCGTTTTCAATGAAAATTTCCAAGTTGGACAATTCACCCCATGTCAACACCAGATAATATAACGAGTGTTTATGCAGCAACAATGTTTGCCTCCCACGTATAGCTTTACTTCGAAATTAAGACAATTAATGGAACAATGTAGTTCACACAAAATACTCGATAAAATGAAAAGGGTATATAATACAGCCTATTTAGGACACCTTTAAGGTCAACATTGTTGGAGTAAAGTTACGAACAAACACCTGAATATCGGTAGAGATTTCCAAACTTTACAATAAGGGTTGCATTGATAACGCACATAACCAACTTAGTCTCAAAATAAACTCTTGGTAATTACCGAGCTTAAATTTATTCAACACGCTGAGTGAATCAAGAACACGAACGTACCAAACTACCTGCTCGACTATTTTGGGGCGAAGTTCAAATTTTCTATGAACGTGTTTTAGCCTTGAAAACAAGTGTTTTTTTCGAATCATGGTTACGTGTTTTGAAAATGATTGAAGGTACACTCTTGCAAGATGCACAGATCTCACTTATGCGGAAGGGAATAAGGAAATATAGGAAGCTTGTTGTGTAGGTAGTATGATACCAATCCATCCCAAATATCTCCTAGATTTGTCGATACTACCAAGATGAATAGCTCAACACTTAACCTCAACAGACCTTCATAAAATAGCGGCTATACTCAAATTCACAAAATAGAAAAATGCGAAATGGCGATTTCTCACAATTTCATAGGAAGTTAGTTAAACCTAAAATAAGATAACACTTGACTAACGCACGAAAGCAATGATAATGAACGATCAATCGTTCGATTTTATGTACCATCGCACGGAACACAATACCTGCGAGTAGTGATGCTCGCGCCATCCGACGATCGACCGATCGATCCCCAGTCGGGTTGCAAAAATTTTTATTGCGAATTTTGATTTTGTTCGGTGAGATTTGTTTTAACAATCTCAATTGAGAAAAAAAAAATTGTAAAAAATTAAAACTGAATCAATTTCATGGAACCCTGTTTCACATACATGTAGGTATTAGGTACATTATTGTATAGTAGCTGTTATGCCTCCCTCTTTACTCCAGATGCTCGTCAAGATTATTAAGTGGTATGGTAACCTGGAAACACTTTTTTCTCTGGAAACGTAGAGACCACGGATGTGTAGGTAAATATTCAGTTCATCAATTCAATTGAAAAGTCATTAAAATTTTATACATATAAGCTGAAAATATCTTTTCAAAAGATGTGCAAATAAAGAAAGAACTGAAGTGTTTAAGGTGATTGAATGAAGTTTTTAATTATGAAGAGGGAGAATATGGTACAATATAGTTACGTACAGTAGAATTCGGATACTGCATAGTGCATAAGAAAAAATTTAACACAAACGTAAACAGTTTACGATAAGAACTCGACGTATTCTTTCTTCTATTTTTTCAAAAGGGAGTATAAAATGGATTAAAATTTAATCAATGTTAAATTCAAGCAAGCAAAAATATTACATAGAATTCCAAAAGCTATAATTTCTTAGTAATAGTCGAAGTACCCCAGCATCTTGTAGCATTTCGTTCATTAAGAGTATCTACAGAGAATTTTACTTTTACCGAACACATTTACTATTTACTTCAGCCAATTCAGCTTTTGGATGAAATGAAATGCCAAAATTAGCGAACAAATCAAGTAAAGAATTTCATTATTTCGTGGCCCTAAATGGATAGTTCACTATAGCCAGGGATTTTTTTGTGGAGGGATGCTGGGGGAGGCGTAGTGTTCCCAAGAGAAATTTCGAAAATATTGAAAAATTGCCATAAAAACGTTAAATAAATGAAAGACTTTTGAAAAGAAATAGAAAAAGTTACTTTAATAACATTTACAAAAAATTTTGGATTTTTTAAAATGATAATTGTCTAAAAATTCTAAAACTACATTATTGATAGGATCAACGGTTGGCCAGGTTTTGGCAAAAAACCAATTCTGGAAGGAGCTAGAAATTCAAATAAAAAAATTCGTGAAAAATAAAATAATGAAATTCAGGAGCCAAAAACTTGGCTTTGAGGTTATTTTTAAACAATTAAAAAATAATTTCATATAGATTTTTTTTAAAGCAGTAGCAATGTAAGGAGGAGGAGGTGCAAAAAATTATGGACTTACAATTTTTGAGAATTAGCGTCCTCCCAAAAAAAAGTGGTAATAAAGGCCCAACTACGAGTATACCTAATTACCTACGTATATATTTTTGATTAAAAAATTTACATATTGGAAGTTTACATGTCTCGTTTTATGTAGATAAGTAACTAGGTAGATATGTTATTCCAAAATTTTTATAACAAGCAAAAATTTTGTCATGTTATATGTACATAAAAATGCGACATCCTGTTATAGAAAACAATATCATAGCTTCTAATGAAACCATAGCGTAGCATTTCTAAAATACTCATCGAAAACTGAAAATATTTCTACATCTAAAACGCAAATTACGAAACGTCGAACACAAAGAGAAAGAGAGGGTACACATACAGTATGTATTTTGCTTTCATATTTCGACTCTTTAGCTTGATACTCATGGTAGCCGCAAAGTAAAACGATACAAAACCAATTATGAGACAAAAAGTACACCGTACACTCATCAATGAACCACGTAGATAAGTCTGTACCGCTCAAGTACAGCGGTAACTTTTTTTAAACAGAATTTTCTCTATTACACGCTCTACTGTAAACTACATAAAAAGTGAATTTCCAGGCTGTTTTTTTTTTCTATACATTACTCCCACACATAACCCAGCTTGCATGTGCAACCACCAAGACTACATATAATTGTTCCATATCGCGTATAAAGAGGCGTAGTACCCAACTTTCGAAATACGTCATTATAATTTTTATTTCACCGAGTCAAAAGATACGGGGTATTTTTGCTTTAGCGAGGTTTTCAAACGACTTCATTATGCCATCGTTTTCTCCACATTTCAAATGCAATAACCCAAACGTTTTAAAGATTTCGCTACGAGGAAGACGTTTAGTACTGCATAAACGAGGAAAGAATTAATCGAATCGTTAAATACGTAAAGTATCTTTTATTACGCTGTAAAGTGTGATTTCATTTTAGGTGCATTTACAAGCAATAAAATTTTCAAACAAGGTGAAAATCACATTGTGAAAAAAAAACGCCAAAAAGGTCTTATGTACCTACTGTCAACATTACGACCGTTGCGTGATTTAGGTAAATTCGTTTATTTACTATAACGATTTAATTAACGAGAATGTGATTAATGAGCTTTAAGCATCGATCTCAGAAATCGTAACGTTTTCAACGCCTATGAGGTCGTTCCTCTTTTTAAAAAATCCATTTATTTTGTACCGCTTTCAGAATTTTTTTTTTTAGAACGAAATTTTCAAGTTTTCTTCACGCAATAGCGATGCTTAAATGTTAAAAATTTAGAAAAATCATAGAAGGAAAAATTATTTGAAAGGATCGAACTATAAGTAACTTACCTACTTGAAAAATAATTATTTTACAATCGATATTTGATACACAAAAGAAGAAAAAATTATTACAATTCCGTTTAATTTAAAACCCTACTTAAAAATTTTTTAAAATAAATTTTTTGGTTAGATTAATCATGAAATCTCAACGTATTACGAAAGTACAAAAAATACGAGACCGCAAGATGACAGCATATTCGAGGAACCTAATGACACCGACAAATACTAAAAACTCGACTCTCCAACGTCGAGCAAATTAATTTAAAATTAATTACTTTACTACAAAGCCAAGCACTCCGAGAGCTTATTTCGGGGGAAACGGTTGTTATCTAAGAAACACTGTGCTCATTAAACATTAAACAATTCAACAATGAAATGAGTGCATTAGACGGACTTATGTATAGAATTACAAAATCTTAACCACTCGATTGCTAAGGGATTTCAGTGGCAACAATTCCGCAAAACGTATTCTACCTCTTTTGAAAGCATCATATACCAAATAATTAGCCAGACGAGTGTCAACTTTACGAGGCACCACCTCGAATTAATTTTTGATTAGTTCGCAAGAATACGACGAATTAAAAATTTGATGCGTATTTAGTAGCTCTACGCGAATAAAACTGCGTAGAGAAATACCGCTTTGGCTCGTGATTGATTTCGTCACTTTGTCATGTTGGCGTTAATGTGGATCAGTGAAGACAGCTTCGACGTGAATTTCGTTAATTACCAACTTCCAGAATTTACACACTTAACCACAGAGTAATTGTGCCAAAAACCGCAAACACATGAAGGTGAGGATCGTATAGATACCTAAATAGCTCATCATCGATTTCAAGACGACTCTCTGATATGTTACTGAACAACCACACAATTTAAATATCATTTCTTAGAGATAGTTTCAATTGCTAGAATTTCTGCTTTAAACGGCCGAACAACGCGATAAAGCTTGTTTAACCTGCTTTAAATTCTTCAAAATATCGTATTAAACGATTTATCAATGTTAACCGAATCGTTGACATCTTTCTAAAGCAGCGAATTTGTAAAACACAAATCAAACGAAAAGTTCACCGCAAAAGCTCCATCTTAACTTTCAGAACGGACATGAGAGGTAATCGGTCAAAATGAAAACATACTGCGTTGAAACATCCGCGTCGAGTTTCAAGCGATAATGCCAACAAATAGACCATTCGCAAAAGTTGTAAACTCTCAACTGCTTACCGAAAAGACGAACGGGTAAATTTATTAAAATTTGAAAGAACAGAATGATGCTCTAGGAGCAACATTACGATAAAGTTTTATTACAAACGCTATGAGCGAATTTAACCTATTAGTCGGCTTCTTCGGGATTTTCTTTATAGTTCTGAACTTCTGAAAATGAGTTCGGCTTTTTTGCAAATTTTCAAAACCTTTTAAACAAAACAACACACCAGCGTAGCAAATTACCAAAAATTATTTCAAAACGTTACATCCAGGTTTTGCTTTTCTCTAAGCAGGTCGTAGTTTCTAGAGGAAAAATTTATACTTGATTTGAAAATTTACTCGAATAGGTAAATATTTAAACAAGAATTGAGATTTTTTCATGAACCGACGTTAAATTATACCCAAATATGCAGCGTGTAGTATAAATAGATATTTATTATAAGCATTTCATTTGCAATTAATAAAGTTGTTTTTTTTATGAACACTTTTTGATTTATTTTCATTCAAAAATTAAATACACCATGATACTAAATTAAAACAAAAACTCAAACTGAAAAAAATTGCAACCTCTATTCAGCCTAATTCGAGAATCTCAAAACTTTATCCTCAGCTTGAGTTTCCAAAATCATTACTACCACGTAAAAGATTATGAACCGCAAAGCTCTGCAAAAATTACCATTTTTGATTCATCCAAAATCTCGAATTGGTTTACAAACGTAGAATATGAAAAAAAATAACACCGACTCCGATACGAATAAATTAAAAGATTGTTTGCAAAACACGAACCTTTTCTCTTTCATTTGTAAATAACATTTCTTTAAAAGTATCAACTTTTAAAAATTCACTTTTTATTTTCCTTTTGAATAATTTAAACGTTAAAGTGTTTTCCGTCACGCATCTTCCTGAGCATAAAAAAAAGAAAAAATGGTAGGCACCGATCCTCCGGCAGGCCTTTTCCTCTTTATTCCAGTTCACAGGCACGCACAAAACATTGTAAAAACACTTTGATATAGGAAAATAGAGCACCGAGTACGTGAATAGTGATCATCGTTGATTGAAATGAACCTGTTCTTGAATTCTGTAGAGTTAAAGGCCCTTTATTCAGTTACGATTTACGAATAAATACTTCATTCATAACATCCTCGAGATGTGGCCCAATTGTATGTCGGCTGCGTCTCAACATTGATATTCCTCCGTACAATGAAATGGTGTGAAAATCAAATATTAGAACTTGAATACTTGTAAGAAAGCGCTAGCAGGTGGCTAATTTCAAGAATAAAACAGCCATACTTGTCTGCAATAAAATAGCGAATATTGTATAAAACCGGTTCTAGCAATTTCTGATGCCTTCGCTGGTGTTTTGTGTTGCCTCAAAAAAATACCAGTGATTTAACATTTTATGGTATCTTTAACAAATAAACAATTATTCTGATGTTTTATTTGTTGTAATAACACAGACTAAGTAAACCATTATGAAGCATCACGCCAATATTTTGAATGCAACAAATCGTGATATAATATAAAACTAGGCAAATAAATAGCTAGGCAGTAGGTAGGTAGGTGTACACACTGTACACAGACACACTACACAGCCACACACCAATGTGCAAAACTTTTCGAATGCATTTTTTCGTTCATAAGCTTTAAAACATCATTGGACACGGTGGTTTTTAGACCTTGATAAAGGCCAGTTGTGCAGATTCATGAGGGATGTGCGCGATACGTCCACAAAGGAGCATTGAGAGCACTTTACGAAATTGGTCATCTTATGTAATCTAATTTACTTTCTCCATAAAACTCGCCTCCATTTGGGTGTTCACTTGACTAGACAAATTTCATTTCAGATATCTATATAACGAGTAAAACTCACCAAAGAAACGCAAACGAGAGAAAGGAAGAATGAAAAAATTCCTCACTTTCCGTCACAAAGAATCCTTCCCCAATCAAGAAATGAAACTTTTGTCGTAACTTCACACGTTATTATTTTTAATTTCATAAAAATAATAAGCGTTAAACCGACCAAAAATGAATCCTATTTCGCGATAATGGGAAGTTTACTTAACACTAGAGTATAATATGGCCCTCAATTTTCAATCTTTTTCAAAATCTATAAATTTTTAAGAACTTTTTGGTACTGTAGGTCAAGGTGTACTTAATCATACCTACGGCTATTCAAAAAACAGAGCTGTGCAGAGAACATTCGGGCCCCGGGGAAAAATTATATGCACCCCTTTCCCTTGAAAGAGCCCGACACTTTTTCCAAGAACCGGTTATTTTTGACAGGGGCTTGAAAAGCACGCGGGCCCGTGAAAAAATCCGGGCCCTGGGGTAACCCCCTTTTCTCCTTTTAGTCCTTTTTGGTTGGGCCTGTCAAAGAAAATTCAATGTCATAAGCACAATTTTTTCCTTCATCAACGCATGGATTACATATAGAAAAAAGTAACAATTTGTCAAAATTATCACGAACGTTAGAAATAACACCGCCGAAGTAAACTTTAATTGAATTTTGCTCAAATACAGCTCAAAAGCGCTCGATTGCATTAATGGAAGTGTACAGATGTTATACGTGTTGAATATTAACTAGACACGAATTCAATAGTAGCCCACAAAATGATTTACAGTTAGAGTTGCTTTAAATATTTTATATTTTTAAAAACCATTTTGTATCTGTTGGTGCTAATGCAACATGTGCACGAATAAACGCTTTTACGCGTATTTACACGAGGATTAACATGTTTCGAGATGTTGAAGAATTTCGATTTTTTTTTCAATCACAAAAATTTCAATAATTAACGAAATCCAATTTCCTATTACGATGTTTAATTATTTTTTCATATTTTGCTTTCATCAATTCCGCGCTTCATGAATGATGTAATTTTTCGAAAACATTTCAATAAATGCGCACACATCAAGAGACATTCGCACGTCACTTTTAAGTACATTCTCGTGAAATCGTTTTACGTACGGAGATGTACATTTCAACAGGAAAGAAAAGTGAAGCTGTTTTTACATATTCTCTTGGGTAATAATAAAAAAAAAATGAAGAAATATTACTTGCGAAGGTACGTATTCTAAGTAATGATGCAGTTTGCTGACGACAATCGCTCTTTTTATTCCTGGTTCAACATGTAGTTGGCGTCTAAAAATCAACTCGTTTAATATTTACTTTTTTTAATTTCTGATTTGAAATTATGCGATTAAATGAACAGCGTTCCACTTGTCAACTTGACTTATTATCAAGTTGAGTTGAAAGGTTAAAGTGATATTGATAGACGAACGTTTCTTTTATAAAAATAAGTTTATAAGCGCTATTGTAATGCACATTTCGTTACGTAATATTTCAAAATTAAAAATGAAATTACTTTTTCACACGATCACGTTCAGCTGAAGTAATGTTTATTCGTAAATTACCAAATTCGATCACTGGAACTTCAATCTTACCTAAAACACAAAAAAACGAAACGAAAATTAGTTTAAGGAACGAAAGCAAATGAAAACGTTAATAACATGATAATAACTTAAAGCGTCAAAGACGACTAGAAATGACGTCGTATACGTCAATGTTTGCATTTAATCAAAAACGCTTCGAACTGCGCCCCATTTTTTGGCGGCATATCCATGAAAAATTCTTTCACAGGCGGAAAATTCCATCAAGTTTAAATCTCCCCCAATTCTCAATTCCAATGCTACTGGGATACTCTGGTTATGTTCGGCATGAAATATACACCACTGTTTACTTAGCGATTGAATAATATTGCGCTGTATATTGCTTATACAATACCACGAAAATCAACGAATCCAAATGCGTGGAGAAGTAGATTACATTGACGGCGACGTTTTCTAAACGTATTGTTAGTAGTGGTCTCATTATAAAAGGGTTTCTTGCCGTCAAATGCGCCAGCCAGTGTTGTCTGAGTCATTGTTGTCTTTTCATAAATTCATCATCGTTCGACAACGTTATCCCTAAAGGGTTCTTTTGTAATGTGAGATTATTCTTTTTTCTAAAGTCACTACTCTGTGTCAGTATTCATAATTTTGTAATTATTACATTTTTTTATGAGTTCGATATTGGTAAATCGAGAAGTTGCGTTTGTACGAGTATCTAGTATCTACTTGATGCAAACACTTTTCATCCAGAATTAGTGCGAAGAAGACACAAGTCGGTGTAACGTCTAGTTGAAGATGACGGGATAAATGGACTTATAAAAAATCTATTATTTGGTCACACTGCTACTAGCCAATAAATGGAAGTAATATCATTATTTAATCCGGTTAACGTTGTGGTTCGAATTAGACGCGCATTTGATACTTAATGTTCAAAATGTACATAATCTCCCAAGTAAACGCTTTATTCCATGTTACCTAAATCTAATTCGCTTATAAGAACAATAAATTGATAATCAGTAATACTAATTCATTTGACGTTAATACCGGATATGCATGACGATTTTGATCACTGCTTCATAATATCTTCATTTCTGTCAAAATGGCGTCGAAGATTTCAAGTTTTGAAATGAATCATACGCATATCAAGCGTGACACAATTAGCGTACAGAAATTTCAACCCCGCGTCCTCACCTACTAACACTTCACTATAAATACCAAGGTTCACAAAACAAAAAATTTATTTCAGAACCTTCGAATATAATTCAAGAATGAATTTGGCGTAATTCGGCAAAACCTTGGAGAATTACCGTATCCAGATACATTTTTAGCGAATGAAAAAAAAACTGTGTTCAATCACCGGTGTAAATTTAATTATAACACGACACGTGCTTTTATAGAGATAAACCTCGACGGAAGTACATTTTTACACCACTTGAGACTAAAACGAAATTGTTTGAGTAAATTACATCTATATCGATGGTAATTACAGAAAACTCATTTTTTTTAATCGCCTACATTGTTGACTTTTTGTCACGAATACGTAAACTTAATAAGTTTGTTCACGAAAACATTAACTACCCTCAAGAGAATATCGCTCGTGTTTGTGTGTTGAGATTTTCACAGTCATTTTCAAGCTCTGAAGTACTGTACTACACACAGAGCCGCGGAGAACGACAACGGGCACAGGGCAAATGTTACGGAGCCCCCTTCAATTTCGGCATCATACCTATTAACTAAATGAAACAGCGGAAAATTACTCATATTCGGATCCTTAAAAAAAGCCAGACCCCGGGCAAAGTGACTCCTTTGCTTCATTCTCGAGGCATGACTACCTGTCTATTATTACAACGTGGATACAATCCTTTACAATTTTTTTTAAAACTAATTTAAATCACGTAGAATACAGACGATAAAAATTTGTTCAAATAAAGTCGATAAACTCAATTTAACCACGGGTCGGTGCTTATGAAGAATGTTTTTTTCTCTATCGGTATTATGTTTTATTTTAAACGTAATACCGAAATAAGGTTTTCACTTAACTTATAAACTTATTTAATTTTCAAGTTTTCAATTTTTTTTTTATCCTCGGCAATTTATTTTATACGAACTCAAATCTCCAGGATATGCTTTTTCGTATAATAAGACCATTATACGGAAACGCGAACGCCTTAAAGAAGTAAACTGTCTTTAAAGATTTTATTAGTAAGCGAAGAATTTGCGTTTTCAATTTGGTTACTAAAATAATAGACGATTTTTGCTGCTGAAAGTCTATAACGAGCAGATTAAGTCAGCATTTTTCAAAAATACCAAATTATATTTAAGGATAATGTACCTAGTTGGAAATTTGCTGTATAAGTCTCGTTAAGGTGAAAAATTGTTTCTTATTGAAAATAATCAATATACCTAAAACCTTGAGTTTTTATAAATTGAGTTCAATAAATACAATTACTGCAAAAATTCAATTTGGAAAGTTGAACTTTTTTGTAAGTTATTACCGATGTGATACAGAAAACAAATGTGATATTTAGTTCAATAATTAAGAAGGTAAGGTACTTATATATTCTTGCTGAAATCGATATTGACTACATGACTATAAATTATGAAAGATAGGCGAATTATTAATTTGATTATTCAACGACGAATGATACAATTATAAAAAATAGTTTAAAGTATTCGTTCTGTACCAGAAAACATCAGCTTGCGTACAAGTCCGCAACAAATTGACATTACTATGTCACTTCGCAACCATGCTACCATGACATGATCACATGACTTTCCTGACCATGAAGCGTCACAATGACAATGGATTGCCATCTATGACATGGTATGGTGACATGAAAAAATTACATATATTTTTCTTTGAACATGAATATACGATGCATAACACGTTTTGAGAGGAAAAAATAATTCCCTGTCTTGTCCTCACATATCATCACCGTACCTATTAACATGACAACGTCATGACATATTACCACAATATGTCATTATTCAGGTCACCATAGCATGTCATCATAACATGATTAGGAGATATCACTGTGACATGTCATTCGACATATCACCGAGATATGATCATATGTCATCATAACAATGACTTATCATCTACGAATTGTCAAGAACCACTCATGAGCATGGCATGACGACATGACAACGGCCTGGCTCATTGTATATCACTCACGATCATGATATGTCACCATAACAATGGCATATTATCATGACATGAAAATATTAATATCATCACTCATGAGTATGACATGTCGCCGTGACGCTTTTTATAACGCTTTTTGATTTTGTGTGCTATAGCCAAGATATGAAAATGAGAAAAACATTCCTTCTCATGATAAAATTTTTGATTCAGACAAAACATACTTACCTAGGTTGCTACAAAAATAATAAGGATTGATGTTTCTTGATTTCCGGTGATAAATTAATAAGCCATACCTTTTCAAACAGAAGAAAATGTTTTTTTTTTCGAAATTTCAAAATAGGAAAAACGTAAATGTCAATACTGCAACCAAGCAAACGTAGATTTTTAGAATCTCTTAAAAAAAAATTAATCTCGAAGAAACCACAAAAACATTTTTTATATCTGCTCACATATTTCATCTTTTTAAATGACAGATAGTCAAGTAGAGCACAAAAAAGTATCTATAGCACAGTACTACTTTTTCCATTACATACGATTTTGAAACTTTGATAACAACCAAGGCGCCAAGTTCTAAGAAGCTGTAGCTATCCGTTTTAAGCCATCTAAAGCTACAATTTGATTAAAACTAAATCTTTTGCGTGTAGGTACTATATATGTAGGTACAGCTTCTACGTGTTTTTCTTCTCTACGACGTGACGCGACGTGGGAAATAATTTTAGATTGATATTTTATTCAATTGAAGGGGTGCTTATGTAGTATTAAGCAGGCAGGTATAGGTAGTACATGTATTTGGTACATACTACATAACTACATACTTGTACATACACTAGATTACTTTAATATCCAACAGTTGGTTGTGTTTCCAATTCTATGTAATAATTTCCAAACGACATTTCAGCGAAAGCTTTATTTTTCAAACAAAATTACGTTAAAGTGACAATTTCATTTTTCTAGCATAAATCACGAATCTTCCTCCAGAAAAATAAATACTTACGTGAACAGCAATTTATATCATTTATCGTTTATATTGGTAAAATGATAAATTAAATTACATAGGTATCGGTACAGTGCGTTATAAGATTATCCAACCGTCTTTGAAAACGATCTGATGGAACATTATTCACAACTCGTTAGTTGACGAAAAAACATTACAAATTCCATTCGCAAAAATTCGCCCCACGAAAAGGCTCCTCTGTAGTCTCCAAAGTCATAAATAATTTCAACTAGTGAATCATACATTTTACAGTTCAAAGTTTCACAAGGTAATATTCCCAGTAGTGCGGTTCGTATCGGTATTAATCTCATCTATTAAACATAAAACTGTACTGAGAATAACGCCAACGTGTTTTTTCGTTAGAAAATTTTCGTCGTCGTTGGGAATACTGTCGACGTAAAAAAATAAACATCTTGAGTTAGGGTTGCCTGCCCCAAAAACACTTCGATTATTTTTCAATCATAAATTCAATTTGCACAGAGGGAAAGATAATGAAATCAAACGAAAAACCGATTTGTTCGTTAATTAAGATTATAAGGGATTTTTAGGTAAGTACGAGTATTTGCTTGGTGCTTTTACTCGTATAAGTATTATCGAATATAAAATCCAAAAGCTTTTGAAATTAAAAGAACGAGGTTATTATTTTTTCCAATATTTACATAATGGTCAACTAACGTCATTTTGAACAACTACATAAATTTCAAAAGTTAATCATCATTTTACGCACATTTCGAATACTCGTACACCGATCAGTCGAATTTTATCGTGTTGATTTTTTCATTTGTGTAATGGCTTTTGAATTCGTTGAATTTCTACAAGCGAGCCATTTTTTTTACATTGATATGTATTAAAAACCTGTACGCGCGAATTGTATTGTGCGATAACCGGACATCGCGTCAAAAGGAATAATAGATTTAACCAAGTGAGAAAAGCGTGATTGATGAAATGTAACAAAAAATCTTTGCGCAAAAAAAAGGAGCCGATTTGAAAATGATACCGAGACGCGTTAAAGGCGTGTTTTGGCTATGAGACGACGAGAACGAAGGTGCCAAACAAGACTACTTCGTCTCGCCGCATTTTCTAATCTATGCGGGCGAATTTAAATAAATTGCGAATAATTTATATCAATTAAATCTCGTATCTGTGTATAAATAGCCCGAAGAAAATTTATACCGAGCTCGAAAAGGGTTTAATCCCTGTGATGGTGAACCGATAGGAAACGATTAAACAAGATTTAAAATTATTAAACCGATAATTTAGAAGGCAGTTTGAAACAAAAACAGGGAACGTAAACATTTACCATCGTAATATAATTCTTTCTTCACGATGTTGACAAGGGGGCTGAGCACTGTGATGAGATGACGTTGAAAATTCATACGAAAAACTTTCACCACTGAAATGAAAATTTAAACTACACAAAGATTCAACTCGTTATAAAAACGAAAACTTGCTGAATTTATTTTCTTTCGTTACCATTCTAGGCTTTTACATAAAAGGCGCGAATAACTAGGTTTTCGCAGTACGTTTTGTTTTTTTTCTTCTTTGCCATTTCAACTACTGGAGGACTTCCTAACAGAGGAAAAAAGTCATTAGAATCAACCGCAATCATTTTAATTATAACACCAACCATTGACGAAAATTTTTTCTGCTAAATTAACAAACAGCCGGGACTTCTAATTACTATGTCTGAGTTTTCGAGAAAATTCACCAACGTCGGCCAAAATCACCGAGTAATCTATAATTGAAGGAGTTACACGATAACATGAAAATCGCTATTATACAAAAACTAACGCACGAATGAGAGATGGAAACCAGACTGGATTACGTTAAAGGGAAGCGAAAAAGGCGTGGTTGATGATGTCCGGAACAGGGAGAGGACGTAATTGGAAAGCAATTTAATTAGAAGGGAAATAAATACGAGTTATAACTATGAACCAGGTTTCCCAGACGAGTTTCGCGCGGGGTGAAATTTTACGGCATTGAGTTTAGAGAAAAACATTTCCGGAGACGAGAGACTCTATGCCGAGTAGAGGGCATTTCGCGCTCCGGGGTAATTGCACTATTAAACATTTATGGTTTATCTGCCGCATGGGGATGGAAAAACGGGTTCAAAAATCTGAATTGCTGCACCCTTCTACGTAAGATCGTTTGCGCTACCTCTCGGGTCTTCTGAGATTCCGGTAATGTTTCTTTCTCATTTTCTTTTTATTTTTAGGTGCATTTTGCAAGGCTATTGAACTTATTTGAAGATCTTCGCGATACACCGACCAACGAAGAAAAATGGTTTTTCAATTAACTCCTCGACGCGGTTAACGTAGATGAAATTACCGAGCTTCTTTTTTTTCTTCACTTCAAATTATCCAAAAGGGAAATTGGAAAATAAAAAAGCTTTTTAAAATACTTTAGAAATTTTTCGAATTCTATTTTGAGAAAATTTAATTTCTGTAGAGTCTTGCGTTGATTTTAGCGTACACATAATTCATCAGATGCGATTTTGTTTCCAAGAATGGTTAGTACGAGAGGGAAATGCTTGATACTCGATCGCAGTTCGTTGCAAATTTCTGGCAAAGGTTCAATAAAAGCTTTGAAAAATTTGAAATCACTTTAGAAATTAATTTTTTCCATAATAAATATACGTATTTGTGTAAAGGAAATTAATGACTTCGAAAAAGCTTATTAGTTTATATAAAATCAATATAGGAATTCACCTTTCAGTCGTTTTTTTTAAACAGATTCTCAAAAATACCAGAGCCGGATTAAGAGTTTTGTACGCCCAAGGCAATCAAGCATTTCGTTGCTCCCCCAACAAATTTTTCCTTCAATTTCTTTAAATATAAAATTGTTGATGAATCGTCTTAGAAAAGATAGTGCGATAGGGAATTTTGAAATTTTATTGGATGGAGAGGATTTCTTTTGCATTATTGTTACATACCTTCAATAGGTACATCTCCAGTTCCTCGTTCAAATTCATCTAATAAAATTTTTTTGACGAGTCCGCTTAGTTACCAGAGTGGAGATAACGTTGGAGCAAAATTTGGACAGGTCACTTTTTTTAAAGAAGTGGGAAAGGGGTGAGAAAACGTACAACATACCCAAAAATCAGCGCCCTAAACTAATGAGAGGGGGAGGCCCCCAATAATTCGACTTTGAAAAAATAATCGCTGCAGCCCACCCAACTCGACCTAGGAGGTCGTGCTTCGTCATGTACATAGTGGGTATCAAAATAGTGTCTTTTGGGGGCTACGACCGTGCACCTCTCCCCACCCCTTTTTGGCCTCCCAAATTGACCTAAGAGGTCGTGCTCCGGCGTGTATTACATGTAGTAGGTGTTCAAGTAGTGCCTTTTGGGGTTTTCGACCTTTCATATTTCTGCCACTCATTTTTAACCTTGAAAAACATGATTTGTGTAATTTTCAGCGGCTTTTAATTTTACCTAATGTTAGCGATGTTTTTTATGGTGGCATTGAAGTACAAAGCTCCTCAACTGTACAGCGAAGCTTTTTTTTTAAAAAAAAAAAAACTTTTTCTCTGCATTCCCCAGCATTAAAATCAATTTTAATATTGGAAAATCAAATACAAGAAAAATTAACAATGTAACAGCTGATATAATCTGTTCAAGGGACTTCACTATTACATTTGTGAACCCTTTAAACAAACATGTCTAGTTGGAAAACGATATATTTTCATTTGGCGAATCGCAGTATCATGATGACTGAAAATAAATCCAACCAAACCTTTAAATCATACTAAACGTATTTTCAAGTTTTACCATTATCAAAAACGTTATTATAAAGAGTAAAGCAGCTTTGGATACTAATGCAAAATAGCAATGGAAACCTAAGGAAATATTATGACATCAATCATGGCGAAATTTTGATACTTCATTACACCCGGGTGACATCACGATGTGCATTTTTATGGTGGCATTTAACTGGGGTAACAGCAAAGGGGTTGACGGGCGACAACAAAATTCTCAATTTCGCCAATACAGCCACATTTCGCGTCGCGTTGACTGACGTCGAAACGATGACACGCGGCAATAAATCTTAAAACGTGAAAATATTCAGCAATTAAACTTTCTAGTCCGAATGAAACGTTTGACGGAGAGGGTCTTTAATGAAATATGTAAACATTGCCTTTAGGCAAACAAAGTGCAGCATTATATCAGAGGGATTCGATGTAAATTAATGTAAATGAGCAAAAAGGAACAACATCTGCTGGCAATGATATGTATTTGAAATCTGTGTCGGCTCTTTTATACGCATTTGCATACTTAATACATGTTTTCAAACGCGCAATCGTATCATGGTTTATTTTAGTCGTAACACGTTCGAGTAAAATCCTTTGAAATTTAAGGTAATTGCAATTTGCAACGAATATTGACTGATTAATAAATATTTTTAAAATATTAATGCACAGGCGCCACCGAAGGGTTGAGAATTCGCCAAAGCACCGATATTCAATTAAATTTAAGATAGGTCAGTAATGTCGTATATATCGTAGAAATTCGCTTTTCTATTTAAGGTAAGGATTAAAGTGAAAGAAAAATAAAGAAAACCCGTCAAATACGAAATTGTTAACAGACGTAAAGTAAATACGAGTTTGTATTCTCTCGTATACGTTTGTTGCATGTCTGGAACGTTTTTTCAATAACTTTCCGATTGTAACAAAGCTCCTTTGTCGTATACGGTATTTGTGTGTTTACCAAACTGTTTAGATATGAAAGTGACATGTAAATTTCGATGCAGTTTAATGCTAAGAACTGGAATTCGCATGCTTGCGACATCGTCCGCGTGTAATGTGCACCCATGTGGAGACGACAATCGCTTCCATAGGTACAAACTGTACGAAGCTACGAACTACGAAATTGCCGTTACGACAATTGCAACGTGAACGATTTTATTAGCATTTTATCGCCGATTTTAGAATGCACGCTTTTTCAGTATTCTTCTGATTTCCTCTTACTCGAAAGGTTTATTTTGTGAGGTTGTTTTCAGTCGAGTAGAATTTCAAATACGTTTACAATATCAGTGCCTATCGTACTCAAATGTTTAAAATCTCAAAACTATGCCAGAAATCGAATGACCTTTTTTTGGTACGTTTTCTCTCTGCTATGCATTATGTTACATATATCTTGATATCTTGTACACATCCTACATTCCCGTACCAAACGTCGTAGTGATTTTAAATGATGTTTCTCCTACCACAGAGCATACGAAATACCATTTTAAAGCGCGCATCGGGTTCAAAATGTAAGCTTTCGTTACAATAGTACACACCTGCGACAGATATGAAATTAATTCTGCTACCATCTAAGATTCTAAAAAACGCTTTTTTATCGTTTGCATCCGTACTAACACCGACGAAGGTTTTCCTCATCACATTCAAAGAGGCACTTGACAAAATTTCCCTCATACAGGTGATCTTAAATTTATACTGAAATATTTATAGCGAAGATAATGAAAATTAGAATATTTTTTATTCGAAATAAAATTATATGATTATTAGAACAAAGGACAAAATTTAATGAAATGGAAATTTTTTGCGAATTTCTGTTGAAAGCTTTGTCAATTTCCAATTTTACATGAATCTCGCAACTTTGGTCAAATTTTTTGGCTTGGAGGCACTACCAATCATTATTAATCGAAAAAATTAGTTTCCTGGCCTTTAATTAGGTCTCTTCTACTATGTGTCCGTAATATGAAAAGTATTCACAAAGGAACTTTCGCAGGTGTTAATTTCGCATTTTGACAGAACATTTCGAGTTTTGGCTAATTTTCAAAATTTTCAAAAACGGTCATATTTTGAAAAATTTAACAATCAATAATGATACAACAATTAATAAAAGATGAAAAAAAAATCCCAAAGCAAAAATTTTTGCTTCATTAAAAGTAAATAAAAATGCTGAAAATTTCACCACGTCATCTCCTCGGCAATCCCTTTCAGCCAAAAAAAATTATTCTTAGAGTTCCACAGACATATTGCCCATTTTGAGCACGATTTTGATTTTTTGCAAAAAACACTGGAAATTTGAAAAATCGTCATAACTCGAAGAAAAGTGAACTTTAGAAGCTAAAAATTTATCCATAACCCACCCTCACGATACCAAATCGATCCCCCATAGCTTCAAAGAGATTTGGAATTAACACTTAAGACGGGCATTTTTCGTCATCATGTTGTTTAGTCTTTTCTGGAGATTCAAGAATTCTCAAAATTTGGGAAATTGGATAAGGGGCTTGAAATTTTGACCTCAAGTCGGCATTTTTATTTACTTTTGAAGTAAGAATTTTTACTCTGCGATTTTTTTTTCATCTCTTATTAACTGTTGTATCATTATTGACTCAAATTTTTCAAAAATTGGGCAAAATATGGCTATTTTTGAAAATTTTGAAAATTCGCCAAAAATCGAAAAATGAGTTTTGGCAGCTGAAAATTTGATTGTGGGGGTTTTCAATGTCCTCTTTCTAAATATCTAAGTTTGATTTAAATTCGAAATTAATACCTGCGACAGTTCTCTTGTCAGAGATGAACTGCTGTTTACTAACAAAAAAGAAGAAAGTCACGTGAACGAAAAATGGTCGGTATGTACAGTAGCTAAGTAATAAGCATTTATAGGTAGTATTGTGAGGCACATAATATAATACAATTTTACCAGGTCTATTAATAAATTATTCGCGCATGAATCAATTTTTAAATACATGTAAAACGTTGCGCTACTTAAATAGACATGACTTTAAAAAAAAAATGAAAAAAGTAGATTAGACATGAAAACATGAAAAAAAATTAAAATGTTCGCTGAGCAAATAATCGATGTTTTAACAAGTCAACAAAAAAGTCAGTAAATGCGGATCAATTACAAGACGTGAATCGGTAAGACATACAAGCGTAACTAAATTTACATTGAATAATGGAAACACCATCACGTATCCGGTGTATTTTCCATTTAATACTTTTTTTTTACCGTCGTAATAACTAACTAGAAAATACGGGGGAAAAGTTGGTTTAATTCGTAGGCACGCGTTTTATTATCGAATCATTCGAACGAGATCAAAATACCATATACAAAAATGGACGAATGTTAAGCGGTGTACAATTTTTTTGTAATGAGGAGATGCGTATGTAACACAATTAAAAATTTTTGAATTCAATTTCGAAAGGATTAAAATTGAATACGTTACGTTTTAATCGCACGCAACACGCAAACGTAATTTAATTTCTACGGCAAAATATTTGGTTTTTGATGTTCGTATAATATACTCGTATTCGTTGTTATTATTTCAAGAACTCATTCAAACTTTACTTTTTAAAGTGAAATTTCATATTCTTCGAGACTCTGACTATCACCATTTCTATCAATTTTCATGAAAATTCATTTATAGCCTTCGACCTCTACTCTTCGGTTCCAAGGCGCTGCCTCCACCGTCCACACATGTGACAAATGTCACACTTTATTTTAATTTTTCAGGTAATGATTTTGTGGTGCCCCTTTGTTTATATATTGATACAACAAAAGTTATGATTACCCAGGATCACTTTAAAACATATTGCTGTTGAGAATTGCATAATTTGCCCCTTATTTTTGCTAAATAAATGCCTACGCAAAGCTGCTGTTTTACTACAAGCGTGTCGGATACATAAAATATGCCGTTGTGTGCAACACTGATGTTGATTTTATTTCCTGTCGTCATATTTCGTTTCTTGTAGCTGAACAAGCTCTGAAAACTTTCAAAAATAATGTTTTCACGAGCGCATTTCGTTTCGCTGTGCCCATCCACAAACCCACGTAACAGTGAAAAATTAAATAGTTCACGGAAAAAAATGGGCGTTGAAAAACTCGAATACTTGCTGCATATAGCTGTATACAATTGTATTGAAAAATTCCCAAATAATACATATTAAATTTATGAAATTTTTAAAAAATGTTAGGCCTATTGATTAAATATTCTCCGATGAAAATCGATTCACTAAAATGAACCTACCCCAACAAATTGTGAAAGATATAGATAGTAAAATTATTGTTTTATAATGGCTTCATACGGGTCGTAAAATAAAGTGTGAAACTACGTGGTAAATGGTATTTAGTGTAATATTTGCAAGAACGAGCTTTACCGAAAATGAGCTAACCGGTATGATAAACAGGCAGGCGTATGGTTCGCAATTACGTTTAATATTAAACACTTTTGCATCAATGACGGTGGTAAAACTAATAAAGTGACGCTCTTTGTTAATAACCATCGCTTGGCGGGTTGTTAACGAAAACGTGCATTGTGTACATTGTAAAAGCATCATCATCTTTAAAGTCCGTAATGGTAACATAAGTTTCTACAACAAACGTTATTAAGGTCAGCCCAGGCAAAAGTTAAAACGAACAAAGTTTTTCTTTAAAAATTGATATTTTTTTGGCTCATTTGAAGGGCACTCTAGTAACGTTAACAAGTGTCGAATTTAATTTAAGATCCATCACCAGATGTGTTCCGGTCACATTGCACAAATTATAGATTGATTGAATAATCCAACGTCCAGCCGGCAATTTCGTCACTGATAAGTCACCTCGTCGGTAAAAAGACCATCCACATCGTGAGAAGTACCTAAGAAACTGGTCCACTTTATTGCCCGAAATAAAAAATGATAATCGACGGAAGTACGCCAGCACAACCAATGCGCATTCAACTAGAAAAAGGTGTAGTTAAACGCCGGAAATAATTGTATAACCGGTGTGATACGCAGACTCTAGACCGATGCCCATCAACAAAGAAATCACCTTTTAAATTTTCTTCTCACTTTCAATTTCAACTTTGGATGAAAAAACGACGTCGATTTTTTATTTATTTTTAATTAACGAGGTCGCTGTTTACGTGTCACGTTTGAATCAGTCTACGTGTACGCTTAGCTGCTTAAACCGTGGCTTTTCAATCGATGAAAAGCGTTTTGATGGTTTTGCGTTCAATCTTAGTCGTTTAAAATTAACCTGTAATTATAATGATAATTTCAAGCACGCAGCCTTCCCGTTAAGAAATTTAGTCGGGAAACTTATCAGGCGATAATCCCCAAGTCAAATATCTTGCACCGCTTTAACGAGCTTCTCCATTTTAAACACAAACCATCTGCTAGCGTTTATCGCAAACAAGGTTTGAATTAATCAGGCTACCGTAAAAAATTATTCGACAATTTTCCTAATTAACATACTCTCTTCGAGCTTTCCTGAGTAGCTATACCGTGAATATTTTTCATTTCTAAAGTAACTAAATGACATATTGATGTACACAAAGCGTAAACGAGTAAACGAGATAACACGTTTTATCCGAATTTCACGCATACTCACGTATTCTTCGAAAGCTTAGCAACTTCGCACAACAGGTGTTCTTTGTTCTTATTTTCATGCGGATGTCTACTTTTGCTAACTATTTTTTGACTTTTTCAAGTGACGAGATGATTTAATTAGCGGTTCAACAAAGTGTAAAATCGTATGTCAAGTGAAATATGATATGAATTATGTTAATGAAACGATAAAAAAAATTATTTTCGTTTCTTAGAAACGCCCCAGAAAAAAAAACATTTTTCATGAAGATGAAATTGCGCGTAAATGCGTTTTTTTGACATTTTCATGTCTTGGCTGCGGCACACAAAATCGAAAATCTTCACAAAAAAGCGTCACGTGGTTGTCCTGATAACCTTTATCGTGGCAACGTGTCATTCTCATGAGTGATAATCTGGATATTTTCACATCGTGATAACTGATAACATGTCATGGATAACAAGCATTGTTATGATGACATATGATGACTGATCATGAGTGATGTACCATGACACAAGTTGTTGTCATGGCAATGTGTCATGCTCATGAGTGATTCTTAATAGTATTTTCATCTTATGATAACAATTTGCAGATAACACGTCATTTTTATGGTGACATAGCTGTTATGGATATGATTGGCATGTGATATGTAAAGACTTGTTATGGTGAACATCATGTGACATAATATGATCATGTCTTAATAATATGTCAGATGACAGGTCATGGTGACCGTATATGGTAATAGGCGTGATTATGATAGGTGATGACAAGTCGAGTGATTATTTTTTTCTTCTCAGAACGTGTTATGCGTCGTATGTTTATGTTCAATGGAAAATACAATTTTTTCATGTCACCATACCATGTCATAGATGACAATTCATTGCCATTATGACATGTCACAGTCGGGAGCGACATGTGATCATGTCATGTTAGCATGTCAAGTGATATGGTATGATGACAAGTCATTGTTATGATGACGTGTCAAAGTTACGAGTGAGATATGACGTCAAATAACGTCTTCTATTGAACATTATTGTCGCGAAGTGACATGAAAATGTCGTACTGTGTTTGCTAACTTGTATGCAAGCTGATTTTTTTGGGCAATGACCTTAAAAAAAAATTAGATGAATCTAATACATTTTAAAAAGAAGTTTGATGCTCTTAGTTAGTAAGTGGTAAGTACGTAAGCATTTATAAAGTTCTCTGCGAATAAGTGAAGTGACTTTTGCACCATTTTAACAAAAAATTACTTTGATTACATCCTGCAAAAAAGTAAGTAAAATTCCAAAAAAAAAGTAGGTAGGTGTATTTATTAGGAAACGGATTTCTCGATTTTGAAAATTGGACGAGTTGTATGACAATAATACATACATATAAAACCACTATCAGTTTAATATCGAGTGGGATTTTGAGGGGAAAAATGAAAGCTACGAAAGCTTCGAATATTCTGCTTCGTTTCAAGATTACTACTTGCCTGTTATGTGTCTGATTAGGCCTATTTACACTGCAATACATACACCGCTGGATACGAGATTTTTGTCATTTTGTTTTCTACTAACATTATTGCTTTTTGACACCGCTGTCGTCGCCTTGCTATCATATAAGCACTTGCATGTATCCGAATTTCGAAGCAAAAACCAATATCGCGTACTTTCATTTTTTTCTAACAATCTTCTTCGTATAACGATTTTAGACTTTTTTCTAAACAAGAAAGCTTGAAAAATACATCTACATAAATGTAGCGTTTTGAGTGAGTCGAAAATACACAACGCTTCTTTGAGCAATATATTTTGGTATTAGTTGACAATAACTTTTTTTGAAAAGATGAATTTTATTTTAAAAAAAAAATTTAATGCAAAATATTGAAAAATTTTTCTCTTCCTGCAACGTTGTCCAACGGAGTTCAAAATCAATTAAATTTTAATTGAAAAAAAAAGATTCCCTAAAAACACAATAGGCCAACGTTATATCTTGTGATTTATAAATTTTCAATCAAAAGCGCGCGTTTTCCAAGTACATTAATAGATTGACAAGCAGATCGATGATAATTTTTTTTTTCAAATTTTCTTTCCCAACTGAAAGCGTTACCAACGCGTTGGCGTCTCAGTATGAGGATATTTCAAATCTATCGCCATACCAAACAATTCCATACAACTTTAAACATAGGTTTGTTCTGTCATTTAGTTTTAAACCATCGAACCGCAAGTGCTAGCGATTAAGTGTATGAAAAACTATTCCTGTCACGCAGCTTAAATATTGACGTCAAAAGATCACTCAATGAACGGCAGTTATGCTACAAACCATAACAATAAGAATAGCTGTTTTTCTACGTTTTGATGGGGTTGTTTACCTATTGAAACTTCACCGCCCTGTACTTACATACTGCTGACAATTCCAGCCGCGTTCAACAAATGAGGTTAACCATACTTCCAATCATGGTAAACGTTGAGCATGCAATTAACCACCCGTAAATTTAAACAGCGGTACTTTGCGAAGCAGAGTGGAGACGTGGGGAGTTATTAAACCGTTTTCCAGCGGTAGCCATATTTGAAGGTTTTTTTTCGCCATATGCTCTGATACTGAATAAATTCATGGATGAACTTATCAATACCTAATTATCCATATTTCGGTGATTATTTATAATTTATAATCTTGTATATCACAAGATGACACGGTTGACTGGTTCAAAATAGGTATTGAACATTTGTTCCTTAATTTGAATACTAGATTAAAGATTTTATCATTAAGCACATCAAACGTCGAGTTTTTAAAAAGTAATTACTAATTAGGTAATAACGATTATATAGAATACGAGATGGCCTTTCTATTAAGAATCAAAACATTACTTTTTTCTTATCAAATGGTAACACTGCGACTTTACAGAGACTAGACTCGTAAATAAACGCAACAGATATAACGATGTAATGAAACAAGGGATTTTTACGATTTGAAAAAATGAACGAAATAAAAATTCGCAAATCGCTGGTACTTTCGATATTAAAAAGAAGGAACATCCCTAACGCATTGTTGAACTAACTCATTATTCATCAAATTACAATTTATTTCAACCCTATCTTTCAGTAAACGTGATTTTTTCCTCTCTATATTTTATTCCAGTAAAACTAAAATGAACGGCTTTGGTGGAAATTTTATTTCACGACAAAAACGAATAATGGAGATAACAATGGTATATGTACAATTATCGATAAAAGATTAAACGAAATATTTGAAACGTATTTTTAATGGTCTTTCGTGGCACTGAAATGCGCAAACAAGAAAAAAAAACTTAACGGTTACGTGAAGTGGCGACCATAAAAAGAATTTTCTAGTAATGAAGAACGAAGTTCAACTCACAGAGCAAATATTTTTACCGAGATAGTCTGTTTTTAGAAAGTAACGTGCCGCTTCCTATTCGAGTCGTATAATGGAAGCCGGTATGAAAAAGTGAGGATCATTTGAAGGGGTTGAATACCATCTTTGTAATTCCACATGAAACATTAATAAAATTGCACAATTGACTCCGGTTATTTACCGTTACTTTCGGTGCACTTGGTATTTATATACGTTTTCTCGTTTTTACCGCTGTTGTTAAGTTTACAATTTTACGAGGGCGATCTGCATTTATATTAAAAATTCGAGTTTTCAGTGCAGCCGGCGCCAAATGTGTTTTCTCTTATTGCCCATATAAATTATGTAAGAAGTGAAGATCGGTGTATGGAATAGTCGTTTAATGGTGAATATTGTTTTGTATTCTGCTAACATATATTTTTAAAGTGTAGTGTTTTTCAATGATATCCCGCAACGGAATTTTTAAAAGAAATTCTTCAACGTAGAAATTGAGAAAATTTTTCATTATTTTTTTTTCTTCAAATTTAAAGCGTCGATTTGATTTAGTATAAACATGTATGTACTTTTTATTAACATACGAAACGCGAACAGAATCCGAAATTTATTTCAGCTATCGTTCGAAAAATGTCGAAAATATACCCTAAAAAAGAATAAGGAAACCAAATAACAGTTTGCGGCATAAACAACTCTGAAGCGGTAAAAGTGCAAATTGCAACTTTCGTAAACTTGTGGACATGTGTTTCAAATACGAACAATACGTGTCTTAACATCAACAGGAACACCAAAATCTTATAAACTGAATATACTAAATAAGTGTTGCAAGAAATCAAATAGTCGTTTAATTCGGAGGAAAAAAATACAGGTACCTAAATTGTACAAAATTTTTAATTTTACATGGTCGGAAAATGACTACTTTCCTCCCTATTTTCGCGATGGAAAACAGCATTTTAACGTTCAAGCTGATAAAGACTAAAACAAGTGCGGAAAGTAGTCACTTTCCACCCTGAGGGCGGAAAATGACTACTTTCCGCACCTACTTATAATATCACTTATCACGTTCGTTCATTTATTTTCCTCCCATCTAAAATTAAAATAGTATACGTAACAGTATTGTAAAGTAACGCGATCAACTCGTGCGATTTGAGTCACTCGGCTTCGCCTCGTTCTTCAAATTTCGCACTCGTTAATCGCATACTTTCCGCTCCTATTACGTAATCTACTAATACCTATTAAGCATGGGAAATTCGGCGAAGCAGAGCTAATATAAATCTATTTTTAATTTCGAAGCGTACATTTGGAATCGAGAGTAAAAACTGTAGGTATAGGTAATTATATTTTGGAATTACCCCTCCCCCTTCCATGTGTTTTTCTAAAAAATATAAAAAAAACAATAAAGAAAGTATCATCCTAAATACGTACATATGTTAATTTTCAGCTATTCACTAAATAGGTAGTTAGTAACTGATAAGCGGATGTCAAGTTGAATAACAAAATTGCATATGTACATAAACACTTCACTTAGATATTTACTTCTTGATCATGAAACCGGAGCAACTTCGATGGTAGAATCGTACAGTTACCAAGTGCTCACCCGCCAACTAATCCTGATGCTGTACATTAGTTGAAACGTATTGAGCAAATTACTTCTCATTGATGCAACATCTAAAGATACCTATAACTTGTGTGCAATACCGATGAGTAACTTCATCGCGCTTCAGATAGCATTTATTTACATATGAAATTGGAAATTAAATATAATTCGCATTGCAGGAACGTTGTAGTTATCTTGTGCTCCAGAATTTATAATAACGTACAGGAAAGCGTCTCTTCAACTGTGACGTCTGTTAACTTCAAACAAATAATAAAGCTTATGTGTAGTTGTGTACGAGACCGCAGAGGTATCTATAGTACCTAGCATAAAATCTGCACGAAAAACTTCGCTCAACTACAAATAATGCATCTTCACCCATTTGTGAAATTTCACGTTGTAATTCGTAAATATAAAGACTTTGCTGAGACGATAATCTGTGAAACTTTTAACAAATTTCAAAAGTAACAAACACATTTTATAATCACTTGGTATTAAATAAAAACATACTGAAAGATTATGATAAACGTAAATGATCATGAGCAATCGAATAGTAAGAGAAAGGGGATAAGTAAAGCAGGTTTCACTATGTAGGATTTAAAATGTTAGTGAATCGGAGCTATGATGCTAAATAATAAATTTGAATGATTAATTTTCACCGAAAATGAATCATATGGGTATTCAAAATGAAGGAAATTTTCCGCTGAGTCGAATGACATAAAGCGCGGCATAATCCGACCATCCATTTTTAACATATCGAGCTTTAAGCTGAAAAACAAGATAGCAAATACGGTATCTTGAGGTAACGATAGGAATGTGAAAGAGGTGTGAAAAGGTGCAAAATTTAATGAGAAATAGAATACTTGTAATTTTTTTCAAGAAAACTTCGCTAATTATCATTTAAAAAATTCCTATAGCGAAATATAAACATGAAGCAACAAATTGGCAACGTCGCAATACTAAAAAATTAATTCAGCTTATAGCTCCATATATTCGGAATGGATGGTCGGATTATGTCACGTTTTGCGTTATTCGACTCAGCGGAAAATTTCCTTCATTTTGAATACCATATGATCCATTTTCTGTGAAAATTAATCATTCATAATTTTTTTATACCCCTCTAGTTCCACTCCCAATTAATATTTTTTGATGAAATTTTATATGCATTATTGCCTTATACGCGGCATATCACATACCAAATTTGAACCGTTTTCGCCTAAAAACGCTCGTTAAAAGCCTAAATTTATAAATTCTCATTTCAACTTGAAATTTTTTGATATATTTAACAACTTGAGATTTTTTGAAACTTTGAAAGATAAATCTTGAATCCTGTGGTATGTGGCAACCCTGCTATGTTTATGTCATCGATCGTAGATTTTATCAAACCAGAATGTACAAAAGATGTGATGTTTTATTGCTATAATAAAATATGTTTTTTTGTGTGTGAAGATGACTATTTTAAATAAAAAAATCATCATTCTCTCTATTTGTAATAAATAAAAAAATTCATCACGTTATACTTCATTATGTCAAATTAACGATAATTTTTCGACACCATTCGTATATATATTTTTTGGCTTGAAGAAGTTTCAAGAACTCATACTTATGTTAATATAAGAGTATATTGCTTCCTATTAAATACGTACAAAATTACACCCTCATCGTTATTCTATCCCAAGTATTACTTCGCAAACTCATTCAAAACTTTTAGATACATCGTCCCTATACTTTTAAAAGATTACGATACAGTCGATATATTTTTTATGTCATAACTACACCCTCAACAGTTCAACACAATGAAAGCTGCAGACTTTATCTATAACAAATAAGGGCTTTAGATTGATATCTGAACATACCTACCAAACGTGCATCTAAAGACGTGATATCCAAGTCGGTAAAAATTAAGGGATACGTTTAAAAGTGAAGTATGTAATACGTATTACGTACCATCCACCAGCATAAGGTTGATTCCCGATAACAGCGCATAAATGCATAAAAATTTCAAAAGTACATTCGGTTGAATTGATGAAGGGGTGTTTACGATGCTTCAACATCTTCATCGCGTATTTATTATAACTAAATAAAAAGAATATTCTCGATATTTTAATATTTCACGAAGATTTAAATTTCACGTCATGAAACTCACGATAAACATGAAATGTTTCGATGTACATGTAGGTTGAAATAATTACAAAGATACAATAATCCTCGCTGCTCGTATTAAATAGCTTTATCGTTCCGGTATGTTCGAAAAATATATACGGATGATGGAATAATTCCGGAAACGGTGCACGTAGTTAAATACAAAATTCGCTAAATTTAATCGTCATAATTCATAATCATAAATTACGAGTGGTTTTGATCCACGTCCTATATGCTAATAATTTGCGTTTTACATCAACACATCCCGAGATTTTTCTCAACCCCTTGGAGTATTTCGCGTCGTGTAATTATTTAGATATTAGGTATACTCGGCTTTTTTGGAAAAAAAATCACGAATATCCCTTCAATAGCATTCTGCCGTGTAATTGATTAATTATTAGACGAGAAAGACGAAAGATTCGTTAGCAGGATGGATGACAGATGCGGCACAAATGGTGAAAATTCTTCAGCATGATACTTCGTCCTAGGTTGCTTCGTGCTAACTTTCATACTTACGTCTTCTTTCAACTAGGAAAAAAACTTTAATTCGTCCATGCATGCGTAATACAGTCCAAGTTCGTGTTTCTTCGACGTTTGAAAGCAAAATATTGTAGCTTTTCAAGAACTTCGTTGTCTGGACAATTTTTTTGCAAAAAGATCTCCGTTTTGTTTTATAACTTTCTAATGGAACTGATAAAAATCTATTGTGTAGTGGAAAATGTCACAGAGTAACCAACTGAAAACACTCTCTGTGTCCGTGACTTTTTTTTGTGCTAGATATTGAAAAAAAATTTATTTCGTTCGAGCGCCTTCTTTTCTTTGTAAATTACGTAATGACTAGACCATTATTTTTAGAGATAACAAGCTTACGTAGACAATAACGGTGTCCGTAAAGAAGCAGGTAAAAATCTCTACATCAAGTGAAATAAAAATGGGTTGAGTTTGTTTGATATTTACAATTTTAGGACAGAAAATTTCCCACTTAAAAAAAAATAACGCCATACATAATATTGCGTGAGCCAATGTTGTTTATGCGTCAATATTGGTCGAATGATATACTCTAACTCTGTATTTGAAACGTATATCACGTTCCGCAAATATATCTTCGATAAGCTAGCAACAAGAATTACGTTTCTTGACGATTCTGAAATATCATCGGTACGATTTTTAACCTCTAATGCACTTTGCGAATTGCCAACTTTACAGAAAGTAATAAATCGTAGGTTTAAAAAACTCGTTCTATGTGGGTTTTAATTAAACTATTCCTAAAAAGAAATCAAAAAGCTGTAAAAGATACCTACATAATGGAAAACCGTTCCAGTGATAGGTAGGCAATTATCTACCACGCCATGATTCTTCTACAATGACGAATTCCCAAATAAATAAGTAATTATTGAATCTTAGTTTATATAATGTCGGATGATTTGAACATTTCATCCAACGAACGGATGTTTTATACATAGATCAACTGATATTATTTATGTGTTTGTTTTCTTTTTACTATTATATGTTCGTTGAAAAAAACATGGTTGAGTTTCATGTAAACAGTACCTCCCCTTCGTCAAAACCATCTCTGCATTACGGTGAAAACTCGGCTTTTTAAAAGTATGTATTCGTAATATAATTCGCCGGCCGAGGGTTTAGATTTTTATGCAGCAGAAAAAATTTGAATTCAAAGTGGATGTGCTGGTGCGATAAAAATGAAACAGACGCGATTTTATACAGAATATTTTTAGCTTAAGACTGCGGCTACATTACATTGAGATAGTTTAACACTGTAAATATGAATACACTTAGTGTACGCTTTACCTAATTCAGCATCTATAGAAATAGTAAACTCACTACCGAGTTAAATTTGTTAATTAACGTTATTAAGTAATTCAGGTACCTATTCATGTTGGTGCTTTTATCTATTTTGAAATTTTGAAATTAAAAATACTAACAACCAAATTACGAGAACGTTTTAGTCACACAAACAATTTCATCTTTTTCGCTTTATCACAAGTTTATCTTGAAAAATGTGAAATTTTTCATTTCACTTTATGAACTGCCCCTCAACTCAACAGTCATCATAAAATCTAAAGGTGATGATATGATGAATTAAAAGCTCGTGGATATCTGTTAAACATAGCTATCTACTCATAAAATTAAATTACTACCGTGATGTGGGGCTACTTTGAACAATTTCGCACTTTTTTACTTACATTTTTTCTCCTAGGTTAGCTTTCAAAAAAGTGGGTTTCACCTCCTCTTAGACCACCTCTCCCGTCACCTTCAACATGTTTTTTTTTAAACTCTCTTTATTCTATTTGAAAAAAACAAAGCGTTCAATGAAGCCTTAGATTTAAGGCTGCTGGGGCTACTTTGAACACTCCATCTCGTAACATAGTACCTACTCACATCTTTGAAAACTGTATATCTCTTAATTAGATAGAATTCAACAATTTGAAAAAAAGGCCAATATTTAAGCAAATTGTGGACGATAAATTGAAAAAAAAAACATTTATTCGATGAGGCATCCTTTCTGTAAGGTTTCTTCAGCATAATTATAATAGTTTCGCGAACTCGGAGATCCTTGATTGAAATAATTTCACAATAAAAATCGTTACAACAATAAAAATATACAAATCTACGGTGTCGTTCTGATTAAAAAAAATTACTAGTGGCTAGAAACACAAAGAAAGTAGCTGAATGTCGTGATAAACCGCCATAAAACCATCGAGTATTTTGTAATAAAATTTAAAAAATTCGTTTCTTTTCTAACTTATCGTTTATTTATTCTAATAAGTGTATTTCAATTTCCTAGCGAAAGAATGTGAAAAACTTGAGAAAAATGGACTTCGTTTTTCACGGAGAGAGTTTCAAAATTCGGAAAAAAAATGATCAACTTTGAGCTTTTGTGTTGCATTGATATTAAGAATAAATTTTTCTATGAACAATTTCTGTAAAATAAAGTATTTTAATTTCACCTAATTTAACGCTTTAATAACATAAATTAGTCAACTGTTGCGTTATTTATTGAAATACTATGGGTTTCTTTCAACGTGCCAACGCGAACAGAGTAAAGTCATATCACGCGAGGTGTAGTTTAAAATATCCATTTTACATTTAGAAATGAGCATTTATTAAAGTCTAAGCAAGAATTCGCATTTTTCATAGTTCCTGATCAGCATTCAAATCACCTTTGAAATATTCGCGACAAGAAAATTTTTTACGTACGATCAACCTGCGACTACGAAAATTACAGTAATTGGACGCAAAAATTTGTTCATTCGTGATGCGGTTATAATGCTATAGTTGGTTTAACCGAGTCGTCGAATCATTTTGTGGTTTGAATTTGCATTTTTTACTCATAAAAATTAACAACATTTAATTTTCCAAGAGGCTGAAATTTTCCTAGACATAGGGCGCATGAAATCAATGACTACCTAGTAGGTAGTAGGTCAAGCTATCGATGTATTTTTCAAATTAGGTCAAAATACTAATAACATTCTATAAGAAATAATTACAAAGCATCAAATTTTGATAGTAACAACGAAACTTGAACTAATGGCGCATACCACATAACGAAAGGATACGAGTAGATATGTCTGATAATGAAACAGTTGATATTTTAAGCATCAGGTGTTATTTTGGTTTCCTGAATAGAAATTCTTCTACCGTCAATCTAATCATAGTACAAGTTGAGAACCCATATCTTACGCTTCAATACTTCAAATTTCCTACTTGACAATTACAATTCTTTAAAATTTGCCTAAATCATCTCATGAACGAAAACTAGATTTCTTTGATCGTTTCGTGGAAATTTAGATTACGTCATTCTATCGAAACTAAATGCATAATGGACATGGTATTTTATAATTCATCAAAATCACCACCGCTTGAATCCAACTAAATGCATCTCAGTATAGGTAAATTTAAACATGTAAATAGGTAAGTATTACTTAATTGACCAAAATTGAAACAGCATGATGTTACATAGCTTTTATCAAAAATTAATAATTTAGAAATCGCCAGCAAACGTCACACCGAACAAACGACAAAATGGAAATTTTGCCAAATGAAGGGATTGTGATACGTTATTACAATCAAATCCCGAAACGAATACTATTTAATCGCCAGGACAAACAGGAATATTTCAACCTCCGAAAATAATTCTAAATTTTTTATGGTAAAGTAACACGGCTAAAACTTAAATCCATGGAAGAGGAAAGCTAGCCAATTACAATTTTTATATGAACTGGATAAAAAATAAAATTTTCAATTTGAAATTCATTGTTCATTCGGTTCGTGTTGAATCAGCTATTGTATTAATCATTGAATAAAATATTCACCATAAATAATGACAAATAAGTAAGAACCAATATTATTTCTACCAGGAAATATTTACTAACGGGTCGCACTCTCAGAAGTCAGAATTCGATGAAACTTGGTAGGATCGAAGTTCGCATCAAAAAAACCTCGAAGCCAAGTTTTTAACTGCTGAATTTCATTATTCGATTTTTTTTACGAATTTTTGAATTTTTAGCTCCTCTATAAAATTGGTTTTTGTCAATACCTGGCCAGCCGTTGATCCTATTGAAATTCTGAAAACACATTAACGATAGTAAATTTAATTTCCTGCAAGTTTATATACATATTTTATTTTACAACACGCTTCGTTTTCGAGTTATCGAACAAAAACTTATGGAAAAGAGTATTGAGCGATTCCAAGTGAGACGCGAGTTGGCACGTAACTTACGCGGTAGCGAGTAGTTGTCGCGCTTCATTGGAATCGCATATAACTATTGCAGGTAAGTTTTTGCTCGATAACTCGAAAACGAAGCACGCCACAAAATAAAATATATATATCAACTTGTAGAAAATTAAATTTGCTATCGTTTATGTGTTTTCAGAATTTCGATAGGATCAACGGTTGGCCAGGTACCGTCAAAAACCTATTTCTTGAAGGAGCTAAAAATGCAACATTCAAAAATTCGTAAAAAATCGAACAACGAAATTCAGCAGCCAAAAATTTGGCTTTGAGATTTTTTTGATGTGGACTTCGATCCCGCCAAGTTTCATCAAATTCTGAGAGTGTGACCTGAGAAGGTTCCCTCGTAAGCATCATTTAAAATACATTACAGGCAAAAAAATTCATGAACTAAAATACCAAAATGGAAGTGAAAATGAGTTTAAATGAAATCAATGCCAATTCGGAAAAGAAATTCGCGCCTTTAAATTCTACATTCGATGAAACCAATCTGAAAGAATCTTTTAAGTGCGAAATTACCAATCGTAATCGACTAAATATGTTATCTCGTTTACGGTTCAATCTACCAAGCTGAACAGTTTTCCAGATCGCTAAATATACTCATAACGAAAAGGAAAAATCACAAACTAAGATGTATTCGTTTACGTGAAGAATTTCCTTACATTTAGGGAATGGAAACTTTGGCATTTTTGCTTCTTTCATTCTACTCTCTTGACTCTCTTTATATCGAATGAAGCTCTGTCACCAGAGTGACGTACTATGCTTCGTGAAAAACTAAGTTATGATGTGTTAGATAGCTACTAGATAGCTAGGTACTAAGTATAGGTAGAGGTACCTATACTTTCTATTAAAATACGTTATTAGAAAATACAATATTCAAGAAAGCTTTTCAACTCAAATTAACGACGTAATTGTCAAGTAGCGAACCAAATTAATGTGACGATGAACCTTACACCTTTTTATTTTCATTTATCTATTTTTTTTTTTTGAACCCCCGGTTTTGAATATCTAAGATATAAAGTACACTGTCTTAATGAAGATGTCAGAAAATGTAAAGAAACATTAAATAATTTCGTTTTTCTAATTTGTCAAACGTTTCGCCCTAGTCGTCCTGACGTATTTCAAGCATTTTAATCAACTTCATTCGTTACAAATAAGAAGTTGTTAATTTTTATAACAATTGGCTAACGAATGAATTATTATACTACCAAGTTTTGTTCTTGGGTTTGATTTTTTTTTTGTTTTTGTTTTCAAATTGCAATATCATCAAGTTCTTTTTCCAAGCCATACAATCGCGTAAAAGATTAATTTACAAAATAAATAAGAATTCTGTAATAACAATTTTTTCATTTCCAGTTTTTCGAATCGTAAATAAGTTGAAAAAATTCTCGAAAAACATTCCAATTCGTATTCCGTTAAATCACTAATTTCGGAAATAAAAACAGAAAACGTAAGTATAAAAATTAATTCTACCAACAACATGAATTAATGCGCTGATCCATTAAAAACGAAAATTTTTGCTACCGCAAAAAGAGCCACGCTAGTACCGAAACAAAAACCATAACATTTTTATCATAACATTACTACCCCTAGATTGCTTCCAGAGCTTAAAAAATGAAGTTCAACGGTTTCCACAACAGCGGTAATTAATCATTTTCAGCGTCAACTTGTGCGAAAATTTGTAATGGAAATGTATCCCACCAGGGCAAACGCTTGTCAGATCTTTATCTGCATGTCTGTTGAAATTTAATTGCCTTCTTCTACAGGTTCTATTATACGCATTCTATTCGCCAAATATCATCATCCGATTGTAATGCCTGCGCTTTATTATAATACGTTAATAGACTTAAACGTTGTTCAATTCGCGAACATCAACGTGTTTTTTACCCTAGAATGCGTTCTTTTAAAAATAATTTCGTTTTTAGTGATGATTTCATAAGCGCGAGGATACATAGGCATTTCAGTAGCTATAAATGAGATATAAACACGAATTGAATGTACGCGAAAAACATTCAATTTCAAGAGTTCTTTTAAATAAAAATGATAGAATTAGAATTGGCTCAATTTTCAGTTCTTTAATGACAAGCAGACAAGTATATTGTGTAGCCTACTGAACCGTGTTAATGATTATTCACTTGTTACAGATGGCTATTAATTTCATCTCGGAAATAATTCAGCATTTGTATTCAAAAGATGTCATTATGAAATGAAGGAAGTGGAAAATGTAAAAAGGAAGAATAAGGATATGAAGATATACGATAGTTCTGCTGTAATTTATTTGTTGTTTTCGTTATCACTCCAACTTTCTTTATCGTTCATCAAATTATCAGAACACTTGATCAAAACCTCTTCTAAACTTCATATTAAAAAATCAACTTCCGTACAAGCCCGCAACGCAGGGTGAGATTTTCATGCGACTTCGCGACCATGATGTTTCATCAGAAGACATTATTTGACATCACATGCACTCGTAACCATGACACGTCACCATAACAATGACTGGTCATCATCATGATATCATGTCACCTGGCATGCTACCATGACATGATCACATGTCACTCCTGACTATGGCACGTCCCAATGACAATGAATTGTCATCTATGACATGGCATGGTAACATGAAAAAATTATATTATTTTAATCATTCTTAGTTCTATCTATTTAATACGGCATGATACCAAGTGCATTACGTGCAGCTAACCGCTCCAAATTTGATTTGAAAAAATTGAATAAATTACATAAAATATTTTTTCGCTAGGTAATTTTATACAATGCAGAAATGCATCTTTTCACGTTTTATATCATGCAATAAGGTAGCATTATTCAATTATTCGTTAACCGTGTCGTTTCAGTATGAGTTCTTGACAAGTTTGATATTATTTATCGCTATACGACGCGGGTGTCCAATAAAATACTTTCTTCTATAAAGCATAAAACTAGAACCGTCGAACGATTTTCTATTCAATTCATGTGATTACTTGCTTGTCATTTAGTAACAATTCGGAAGTACCAACATGAACTTTAGAATAGGTATCATGCAATCGGGAAACATTACTTAAGCTACACCCTGTGCATAAGTTTTACCGATAAAATATAAATGCATTGACAATAATCTACCGGAAAATAATATATGATAAAAGTGCAGCTTAAAATGTTTTTTTTTTTTTTAATAAATAAGTAATTAGTCCAACTTACTCTTAAGAATCTAATCTTAACAAATTCAATAGACAGTGTGAAAGACGTTTATTTCAACGCGTAGAATGTCTTTGCAAGATTCAACCAATTAACCTACTCTGAGAATATTACCTACTACGCTCAAAAGAACTTTACTTCTCGAGCTTTCTAACTTTCGAATTCATAAGTTTACGTTTTTGTGTAAAAACATTCGAGCTTTATGAAACGCTATCAAATGAAAGAAAAAAGGTCAACACACGCTAATAAGTAATAATAAATCATAGATGAATGATAAAACTATGTTTACTCCATTTTTTTAAATTTCATACCAAAAAAGTTAAAGCATGACGAATTAAAAAAATATCAACGAGAGCAACGTGGAATGTTTGTTGGTTTGAAAATAAATTAGTAAAAAGCCAACTTCATAAATATTAATTTTATAGCTTATCAGCGTTTACTGCGAGAATAACTTGGCTTCTGATTTCTCTTTTTCTTATTCATTTTTCGTTTTGGAAGTACAATTTCGTTTTTTTCAGCACACAAAAAACATTCATTGGTCATATGATGAATACTTATCAGCTGCATGCCAAAATTTATATAAAAAATAATTCGTTCCAGAAGAAAAGATTTCAAAGGAACATAAAAAACTTATTTATGAAATTATATTGAAAAATTCCAAAATGTACTGTACCTGTTTGTCCTGAATGATAAAAATGAAAATGTTCGTTTTTCCATAAATCAGACCGTAATGGAATTTAATTTATATTTTCTTTTCTTGGTAAAATATTTCAATTTCTCGTTTCGATTTGAAATTTTACCTTCTTTATTTATTTATTTTTTTAATATAAATACTTAATATACATATTATGTAATATGTATTGTACGTTGAATAGTATATATTACACATTGACCCTTTTTACCACGTAATAATTATACATGCAGAATAAAAAAAAGTTTTCTATAATAACTTTCATTTTTGTCCCACGCCTGATAACTTTTTTTGTTATTATTATTTTCCTAGATAGGCTACCGGTATTACAACAAAAAGCTGATAAATGTTGGGGAATACGTATACACGTATTTTATCAAATTCACGCCAAAAGAAAGTACTCCGCTTTGAAATCTCCGCATTCGGCACTTGTTCTTTAAAATGCAAAATTTACCAGTAATATTATAAACGTACAAGTGTAATAATTTCTCGAAAAAATAGTTACTCGGCGTAAAAAGTAAAGAGATAATAAAAATCAGCGGAAAAGGAGAAAAAAAACACTTAAAAACCTGCTAGTAAGAAAAAACGTAAATACTTCTTTAAGATAAAATATATTTATTTTTTAACGAAAACATCTAATTTTTTTGCTTTATCGCTTACCCTGAATTTCCCAAGAGTACAGTAAGCAACTTTTTACGGACATTTTATTACTTATAATAAAGCGCTTTTTTCATTAGATCGTTGCAGGGTTGCCTAACGCATAAATCGTGTTAGAGAAAATTTTCAGCCGATATATAACCAATAACGATCGAAAACCCGTAAATTCGTACATTTCGTAACTTTAACGCTACTCGCATTCATATACTTCCTGCATCAATACTTCGGGACTGTATTAATTGTTTACAAAAAAAAACATTAATAACAGCTTCAACGAGTCATTACTGAGTTTACGACGTCGGCGTCAATTCTTCGCCAATTGTCAAACAGTTTTTATCGTTTGTAAGACCTGTAGGTATCATATTCAAAAATAGTTTTCCAATTTTGGCGAATTTTTATCGCCAACTCTTAAAATACATAAATGGCTATCTTTCCCCTACGAAATGAAGTGTTCAATTGCGAGTTACTTCTTTTTTATTGCAATGAAGTTCTTTAAATAAACATTAGATTTTTCATTTTCAAAAATTAAATATTCCTGAATAATTTTTCGATCGGCCTTGAAATGAACTTTCGAAGATACAATGGCTACATTACACGCGAAATTTTATCAATACGAAAGCAAAAAATTAACTTTAAACTCGTAAAATAAATCATTTTACTTATGTCATAAAAAATATTCTTTTAATCAATAAAGCAAAACGATCTTACCTTATTTAATAAACAATATTTTATGTTTTTCTTGTTCGCGATGGAATAGTGATTAATGCATTGTCTTCCACTAAGTGAACCCTTTCAAAAGTAAGAGAACCCAATTTTTCAGATAGCGAATTTCTGATTTTCACCTGCAACAAAATACACTTCGTTACTTACTAATCACTATATTTATTAGGGTTATTAATTCGTCAGTAATTCGTAATACATGTAATGTCAATCTGCTTAATTATAATTACAATTTATAATGATATTTATTCTATGATGAAGAAATCAGTAATTATCACGCGTATAGTGAAAATTCAAATGGTATGCAAATTTGACAATAATTTACCTAAATACTGTTTACGAGTTCATGACATCACTAGAGAAAAGTTAAATTCACTGTTGAAAAAATAAAAAAGTAATTACTAAAGTGGAAAAGAAATGAACAAATAATTAATACATGACGAATGTTACAAGTATATAAATGTTTTTTAAATTAAAAACCAAAAAAACTATTTTTTAATTTTTTCAAAAACTTTTAACATTAACGTAACAAAACCATTATAGAAACATTCAACGGACAAGTTTTCCAATCATGGCCGGCCATAATCATTAAATTATTCAATACAATACACCCAGTATTTACACAAATATTAAATAAAAATTTCGTATTTTCACAAACTTTCTCGTTTCAACTTTCAGTCCATTCATCTTGTGGGAAAAAACAGAACCTTGGCTGGAAATCACGCATGAGCTGAAAGGCGTAAAATCTTTAGATTTCACGCTTTTCACAACTTAATAATAATGCTTGAAGGTTGAAAATTTGAAAAAAATTCCGCCATTCTCTAGGGTAATTGATACCACTATTTGTAAATCACAAAATTCGATTGAATATTGATGAAGTTTAAACGCGAAGAAAAGTTTTTAAATAAACCGCAACGTGCCATAAAGTTACATGAAAAATCATGCGGATTTGTTCGATTTGAATAACGTGCCAACTTTCAGATTAGCGGGTTCCCAAAACCGAGCTTTTTTTTGCGAGAAACGGAAATCTTCGTAGCTAAAATTCAATGAAAACGTTTCATAAAAATGTACAACTTATAGTATTTTTTTTTATTTTTAATCTCAAGTACTTGAATGAAGAAGTCATTTTTTACCTATGTGACTTACTTTGAATTAATTTGGTTTTAATATCACAGGACTAGTTATACAATCACATGCCAATGACTTTTTATGACTGATTTACTTGGAAAGTACCTATCTTCAAAGTCATATCGGGTGGCCGATTTATTGCGGACCCTGGGGAGAATAAATTACTTTTTTTCGGTTTTATCATAAAGATGGCAGCAATGGCTTACAGAATGTTAAATTGGACACCATTTTCTTTAATAAAAAATCAAATTTGATCAATCCGCTCTCAAGTTGAAAAATTGACATTTATGTAGTTTTTACCAATTCTGAAAACATTGAATAAATTGCAATTTTTCAACTTGAAAGTGAATTGATAAGATCAAATTTGATTTTTTTATTGAAGGAAATGATGTCATATTTAACTTTGTTTAGCCCATTGCTGTCATTTTTACAATAAAACCGAAAAGAAATAATTTATTTTCCCGGGGGGGGGGAGGCGGCACGCTCAATATATAGGTAGATACTAAATTTTTCGTTTCATAGTCGCATACTACGTATAACAAAGACACATTCTAAATATTTTGTAAAAACGTGTTGAAAATGTTCAGCGTTTTTTTCTCTCCATTATTTTTCAACTTTAAAGGATAAATAGGAATAATCTAAGGTTTAAAAACATGCTACGTTTAAACACAACCTTCAGTATTTTCTGTAAAATACCTCCTTTGATATAAACATTTATTGAATCATTTATTAAGCTATATTAAAATTACATGGAAGATTATTTGCATAAGCATATCTCATTATGTAGATTTTTACAACTAACAGAAACTTCCTTCTGGCACGAATGTTTATCCAAAAAATTTTCCAAGCTTTGTGTACGCGTAATCCTTCGTGTAACCTCAAAAAGAGATGTTAAATATTTTCTATATGTACTAATTTTATACATACAACGTATTCGGGAAAAAAACAGAATCAAAAATTTATGAGGAAAATTCATTTTTCTCCTAATCTTATTTTGTCTTCGTGTCTGTGCGCATAATGAACGTTCAAATAAATGTCATTGAATATTATGAAAATTATAAGTTTTGAAAATATACTTCTTCAACACATTCACAGCCGGAAAAAAAACACTGTGACGTTTTAACGACCTATATGAAATTTTCTGCCACATTTAATCTTAAAATTAACACCCCTCTGTCGAAACTTATATGATGTTTTTTGAGTGGTTAACCAGTTATTCATTTAAATGACGCCATAACTCTTTTTCAAAATCACTTTTTTTTTTTGAGAATCGAAATATGACTTGAAATCATGGGTAACATCTCATTTAACGACATGTACCGTAATGTGGGGCTACTTCGAACAGTTCCAATAGTTTTCAAAAAAATGGTTTTCACCTTGTCTTGGACCACTTCTCCCTTCGCCTTCTACATATTTTTTTAAATACTCTTTTCGAGGTGTATTTTATTTGAAAAAAACAAAACGTTCAACTTATTTTTCTGGCCATCAGGCTGTGTGAAATAAAAAAATACTTCGTCGTTCAAATAGTCCCTGCTATTCAAAGTAACCCCACATTACGTTAATGAACGTTCTTTAATGCAAAAAAAAAGCAACATGAGATTTTCAAAGCAATCAAATGATTAGTGACATTTCTACATGTATCAAAGACACATCAACAGTTACTACTTGAATGAAAATTAAGCACGGAACAAATCACGCTATTTATAATTACAACATAACGTCTTTATTTACAAACTCCATTTAGATGGTGAAATCCAAAGCGTGAAAACTTTTAATACAAACTTAATCTGACGTAATGCAACTTTCCAGCGCATTTCTCGCCGGTATCGCTCGTATTGTGGAAATTCGATGCAAATACCAACTTTAAAATTGCAAATACAGTACATGTTATGACACTCGAGCATAAAGAATGAATGGTAAGCAGTTGAGTATATATTTTGAAAAATGCACCGATTCATTCAACACTTTTTCCTATTTGTTTGATGACTTGGTACTTTTCGTAGTGAAAACGCATTCGTGCTCGTTCGCTCTTAACGCGTTAATTAAAAATTACGTAAGTATATGTAGCGTAGGTAGATATCGTTTTGTTCTTGCAGCACCTAATAATAAACCCCATTATGTATGAAATATACCATAAATGTCAAACATCGTCGAGAATCACTGATAAACCGATGGTGAACAAATTATCGCATAATGTTACATTATTAACAACTTTGCTCTCTCGTATGAAAAAGAATTCCCTTCAACGATGTCATTTCGTTAATTGCCGTTAATTTAGTTGATTTGGACCTTTTGCAAGCACTGTATACTGTCAAACTCAATAACAGACTATGTTCATATCATATTGACATAATAAGTAGAAGTGTCACTTCAGCATTTTTTATAACAGTATCGAACGCAAAGAACTGTTTTTAATTTAGGTAGGTAGTAAGCTGAATAATTTCGACAAATGATTATTACAGTACCTATAAATAATTTTAGGCATTATTCATTTTTTTCCACTGACTATGGAAAGTATTACCATCATTAAATAAGAATTAAAGCAGTAAACATGATTAGATAAAAGTTGGGTAAGGTATTAGGTCGAGTTACATAGGCATACAATAGAAACTATAGGTAGGTAGGTACTAGGTAGGTAGTAGGTATCAATAAAGTTTAATTTCTCGCACAATATCATTCTAACTCAATAAATAATCCAAAGAGTAAAAGAAATCATCTAACTCAAAAATACAGAAATTATTCAACATTGAATTCCTAATTTACAATTAGATTCGCGATCATCCCAATAAAGAAAAAAAATACAGCAACGCAAAACGTATTTCATTTCGCACATGGAAAAAACCCCATGTAAAACAATTATAATTTAGGAAAAGCGCGAGTTCGAACATTGGAATCACAACCGTAACCGAGCAACGTTAAAAACATTATTTTCAAAAATCGAAACACTTCCATTTCTCCAAAAAGAGGAAAAAAAGAAGTAAAAAAACTAGCAACACAAAACAAACAGACACACACGCAACACGCTACGCCAGCCAGCGTTCATTTTTCAAATAAAAACAACATTATCACGAGCTAAAACGTCGTGTGATAAGGTTATTACATTATTATTCCGAACACTGTATTACCCCGATAGCATTTTCCAGATGCCGACACGTCTGAAATGGAACAGCTTAAACAAATCCGAAAGGATATTGTTCATTTTGTAATATTGACACAAAACCTAAGACCTAAGCGAAATTCACCATCGAATGGATTTCTGATACGGTAATATCACTCTGAAGTTATTATTTCCCTTGAGAATTGTACTCCAATTGGCTAGCGTTGTATCCATGAAAAAACAACTCCCGTCATTAATTTTAAATTCGCAGTAAATCGTTTATCGGTACTTTTACCGGATCTCCCTGTCTGTCTACGTCCACTCTTCCTCCTCAGAATGGATAATTTCCTAAATACGGAATGTCAGCAACTTCAATCTTATCTGCAGGGCTAAGTTGAAAATTTTTATAAAGCAATAATACCGTCCCTCGCGAATAATCAATTCTAAAACTAAGAAAAAATTTTTTCAACACTAACGCATCGTATCGCGTTGCTTTGTGAGCTAAAAATTCTAGTAAGTCAGCAGTTGAAACATAAATTTACGAATATTTATCCATAGAGTTAAACTTTCTTGGCATTAAAGCCAGTCTGTAAAGTTGTTTGGACAAATTTCACAGTTGCCGTTTCATTAAACTTTAACCAAACGAAAAGCTAGCAAACCTCTTACTTCCTACGTTTTAAAAAAAGATTAAAATCACGCATCAAGCAAATATACGTCGCTCGTTCAACTTACCATAAATTTGTGAAGTTGTTACAAATCAACGTAGCTTCAAATTTCTACAAAAACGTTTTACATCCCGGTGGTAAGAACTAAGAAGTACCAACTCGAATCAAAATCGTTTAACTTATTCATTGTTTTTCGAGTATTCTTGTGCTGTAAGTGTATCACCGTATATCAAACTCATTTTGATATTACTTTTCAATTTTCTCTCAAATTTTATTTCTCATTTTTACAAAGCTAAAACACGCGAATTTCGTTGAAATAATAATTTTCTAATTTTTCACACAGGTAAGTAGCTATTGCATTTGTAAATTCTACTTTCGCAATTTCGCCATAAGATTTTGCTGCGGATGCGACGATACGCGAAGTATCATGACACCTGTATCGATACTGGGATACGATGATACAGTATCAGTACAGTATCGATACACTTGGAGTATCACGAAACTTATCATGATAGCATCAGGATACTTTTTATCACTTTTCAGAAAAAAAATTCAACACAATGTCGAAAGAAAAATATTTTTGCCGCTGGTGATTACTAATTAACGACCCATACGGAAAATTAAAAAAGATTATACAATAGTTCAAAGTATTCGTTCTGTAATTTATATGTCACCATATGAATGATCTGTCATCCACGTCATGTTATCATGACATAAAAATATTAAAATCATCACTCATGAGCATGACACGTCAACATGACAACCGCGTGATTGATGTATCAATACGAGTTTCATGATACTTTGCGTATCGTCGCATCCCTGTATCGATACGTCGGATCACGAAAGTATCAAAGTATCATGATATTATATTTTTTAATTTACTTTTCCATACGGGTCGCTCATTTCCCGGTGGCAAAAATGGTTTTCTTTCGACATTCTGTTGAATTTTTTTCCTAAAAGTGATAAAAAGTATCATGATATAATCATGATAAGTATCGTGACACTCCAAGCGTACAGATGCCATATCGATACTGTATCGTCACATCCCTGGGTCTCGCTCATGTTTCAAAAATGAAATGGCAACTTCATTTTATGAATTACGAATGAATAGTTATCAAGAATAATATGTCATCACTTCATCAATATCTGTAGTCCACAGAACCAAATGCAGAAGTCAAACAGTGGACATTACACATCGACGTTATACTTACATGGGACTGCTAATTGTTAGCAAAAAACTGCATGTTTCTTGTCTCCGGCCGCGGTATAGCCGTTCTGTAGAACCCGGATATGGCGCATGCGCAAACACACATTTGATTCGATTGATGCACACATGGCTCATGTGTTCACGGCAATCGCCGCACTCAGTGATAAGAATTGATGCGCGATACCTAACTGCGCATGCGCCATATCCGTGTTCTACGGAACGGCTATACCGCGGCCGGAGACAAAATCGTCCATTTAAATTAGCAGTCCATATAAGTATAACGTCGATGACATTACAAAGAACAAAATAATATCAAATAATTTTTGGAAAAAAACTAAATTGTCGGATTTTTTAGAAGTATGAAAAATTAAAAACTTTCTTAAAACGACAAAGCGATAATTAACTACCTACCGCGTCAAATTTCGTAATTTATGCTCGCCTTTTTCTCCATTTCATGTATGCGAAAATGAAATAAAACCATTAAAACCTTGCACGCTATTAAACAACGAAGTTATTTTAAACGAATTAAGTACGTGATCATGAAATTTCGCTCGATTAATATTTCATTATTTCGTCAAGTTTATCAAAGGATATCTCTTTATAGGAATTCAATTAACAGGTACATTTAAGCGTGAAATTCGCCATCGCAAATACTTATGCAGGTAGATGGTACAAGCGATTTTAAGTATTTCAAGCGAATGAAAATCACAATAAAAGATTCAACTATCAATTAAACGTACGTTTTCATTTTCAATATACCTTAAAATGTTTATTCCAGAGCAATTAAAATTTCAGCAGATTATACAATACGTTATATTTCAACAAAGAACATTACTACTTTTACAATTTACTAACAAATTGACTTATTAAAAACTGTAGAAAAAATGAGAGTGCATACTACTGATGCTAGTACCTACTACCTAGTACCCTACCTAAGCTGCCTTAGATAGATTTTTTATGGTGTTAGCTGTTGCTATTAACTTACAACCTATTTGTATTTTAATTTTTTCCACACATTTGCCAATAATTCATGAGCAACAAAAAAAAAGTAAAAATACCTTATTACGTAATCACCCTCCTTGACAGGACAAAATTATTTGCCATTGTTAACTAAATATATTTCCGTTGCAATGACTTCTTCGCACATTTGCAAACACTCGTAACAAATTGAAAATCATTCGGCGAAGATCACAATTACTGATACAATCATCCAACACGTAGGTAGAGGTACACCTCATCTAATTTCAGCTTAACATAAATCAATGAATATTTGTACACATATAAATATTGTTGTTTTTTCAACAAACGAAACCCCCATAAAAGTACAATCGTAAATTATAAATTTTATTTCTATTGCTAGTTTATTCCTTTTCCATTGTTGCACATTTTAACTGCGACAAAATTTTATAATATACCAAACATAAACCTACTTTCGAATTTTACTCATTTTTTCATAACCTTAAGACACGATTAATTTTATGTTCAATTCAATGACAAACGTAACATCTACTTCAGGTAATCCTTTCAAGCAAATTATTTCATGTCGTATTATTACATGGATACGTAAATGACAAAAAATCATCATTATTAAATAAAATTGTCGTTTTATTCATTTCATCAAAGGACGCGACGCGACGTCCGAAATCAGAAATTATGATTGAAAAAAAAATGAAAGACCTACAAACTACGGATGATATTTCTTCCAAATCTTTTTTCACTGGTTTTTTAAAATCGGTATCTCCCTTTGGAAATGTCATCAAACAGAACGATAAATTATCGAAATGAACCAGCCAGTGTATTGGAGAAACATACCTATCCGCGTATGTAAATTACTAACTACGAGGTATTTGTCATAATATACACTACTTTCGATATAAATTTTCATTTCTAATATTTTTCTACGTAGATGCAGCAAATGGATCGAGAAATTATGACGGCAGTTGACTCGTGAAGACAGTTTTACATGAAATTCACCAAGGTATGCAAAATGTATTGTTATTACACTGTCACTCGAACTTCAAGAGTGTAATTAATGAGACGAAGTTTAGCAGAAATTACGAAAAACTGGTGTAAAACACGAAATACATAATTTCCACATTAAGATGACGACGAAAAATAAATAAAACTGTGCGTGATTTTTTTTTCTCAGAATTTTCGAAAAAATGTTTTCGTGATATCAATAATTAAGACAGCACAACGCAAACATTTCAAATCAGTATTTCCGGTAGCCTGCTATAAATATTGAAAAAATCTATCGTGTATTTTCTTGCATTTACAATTCAATTGCCAAAAATATTGACTCTGGTGTTTAATTTTACTATCGCTTGAAAAGAGGTAAATAATTTTTCAATGTTTTGCAAATTGTTTTTTACACCAAGATATTCGCAATAAAAGTCCAAACTACAAATGAAGATTTTTAGAACGAATCATACATATTTTAAGTATCGATGATTTGGAATCACAGACATTTCCCAAAATATACTACAGCATCTTCGCGAGTTAATGTAAACAATGCGAAAGTCATTCTAATGACGAGGAATTACTCAACTTTTAGAGCATAATAATTAAACGGAAGCTGTAATTTAAGGCAAGTGTTAAAATTACAGTGTAGTACGGTAAAAGTAACGTAACGTAATAAAAGTTAACGTAACATACAAAACAGCTGCTAAAACGTAAATAACTATGACAGTAAAATTAAGTAAAAAGTGGTATAGTAAAGTTGTTTTAATGTCTTTAAATTTTGTATAATTTTTTGTCAACTTGAAGACTTGAATTTCACACGCAAAAGCAACCTGAGCGTGTTCTCTATAAACAAATAGAAATCATCAACAAATGGAAAGCACAACGCTGGAATTGTAATTTACCTGAATTCATTTTCTGCTTACTCACTACGCAAAAACTTCTACTTTGAATTACCTACTCCTTAAAATTTGGAGAAAAATAACAAAAATTTGAGTTTGTTGGACATTTCAAAATGTATTTTAAAAAAAAAATCCTTACCCGATTCTTTAAAAAAAAAAAACAAATCTATGCAAGCGCGATATAAATTTGTATCCTTTTTTTTAAATACAAAAATAACGTATTTCGCAGTATCTTAAACACTAATTATTTCCCTTTGTACTTATGCACGTACTTGCTTTTACAATGTAAGGCTCGTGAATCAGCAGTGAGGGAAAGTCTTTTCGAAAGGCTCGAATTACCGAGAAAACGAAGGAAACTTTTCAACCCATATACTTCGAATAATTTCCTTCACTACCTTAGTTAAGATAATGCATTTTTTCCTCGTTTCTTCAATTACAACAAAGATAAATTTTACTTCAAGGGAAATAAAATTTTGGGCAAATGCTTTTTTTTGAAATACGCCTACCTATGCAATTCACGTAGTTTCTTGAAAATTAATCAAACTTAATACAGTATTCCTAGTTTGAAATGAAACAAAATCACATAAGATTTGTATTATTTTCGTTTTATTGAAAAATATTTCCATATTATCAAATCGAATTTTGAAATGTTTACCAATCTGCCAAGCATGTTGAATGGATTTTAAAATTAGCCTACGTTGTATATACTTCGCCAACGGATCAGAGCAAAAAAACGTTTTTCATATTTTAAAATAAAAAAAAAAAATGAGTTAAGCAACTAAATGAAATATAAATTAAAATAATTATTTATAGACTTCAGTTTTACATACAAATATATTGAGTCATGGTACTGTCGTGACAACAAAACGACCCATATTTTAAAGCATACGCATACGTTCTATCATCGCGTATTCAGACCGAACAGCACTTATTAAAATAAACCCTTTTTGAATATTGCTGTTTGTTTTCCATCCTCGCAAACCACAATATATCTCATGAAAAAAATTACTTTCGCAAGCAACAAAAAAATTTAATTCTTGTAACATATAACGATAGGTAGAGGTAGCATGCGATATGCATACAACCAAAGGCACCTTACATAAACAAAACATAAACTGAACATGTATTAAAAATCACCGCAGCAACATGATTTCCTTTTTATTTCAAAAAATTTATAATTATCATATAATTTATCTCTGCAAATGTAAATTGAGATATACCATCAAGCATCAATTGATAAACATTGTCAATTGTGGGAGAATTATGTAAACAAGTTTGCACACTTATCGTATATCTGGCATATACTCACAGTCTCACACGTGATTTATATACAGCAAGTGTGTTTTTTTTTCTAAGCGAAATGATGCTTGATCGTGATATGGTACGTTTTGAAAGTCGTGATATATATAAACGATGCTCAATTCAATTAATTGGATTGCAAGTTCGCGTAATACACTACAATGCCAGATTTAATTCAGTTCACCAATTACGCGGAAACATGTAGTTCATTTTCTGCATCTACATAGTTATAAACTTACCTATCAAGAGCAATATCAATGATGTACGAGCTTGCTTTTGATTCGTTAAACATGTCACAGAGCAACATGCAAAATAATGCAGTTTAAAAAATTGAGTTACGGTGCTGGTTTTTCTAAAAAGTACGTTGCTATTTCTCATTTGTGTCCAGTCAGACCTCCACATTCGAAAGTTGTTTTTTTTACAAGTCCGATTCGAGTATGTTCGAAATCATGACCACCAACTTGCCTCCTTTCAGGCAAGTACAAAGTCACAAATTAATTTTAAATCACACAGACTACTTGCTTCCAAACGTATCGAATTTTTAGTAATTGATTTGATTTACCTAATCATATTGAATTAAATAAAACTTATCAAAAAATCTGTCAACAACACTTCCAGTGAATGTTACATTTGAAGTAAATACCTACTTCTAATAAGTACTTCGAATGGGACTTGTAAAAAAACAGCTTACGAATGTGGGGGTCCGGCTAGACTCAAGTCTATTACTTATATAAGTAAAATTATCAAGAGACCAGTAATTTTATTATTTCATTCAATACTATTTAAAAAAAAATATTATATCAAAACCAATATTTACTTTTTATAACAAAAAATTGAGAAAAGAAATGAATTAGCGGTTAAAGAAAATTATTTGAAAAAATTGAAAAATATCTCTCATTAATTTTCATTAGTAGCTGACATAGATATTAGATAGCAAAAGACCAATTACACAGTACTAAGTAAAAAAAGATGAAAATTTCAAGGTGAGTAAGTTACACCACAGCTAAAATTTGTAGAATTTCAAATTTTGTTTAAAAACTATAAAAAATTTCACTGACATATTTTTTTTCATAACCTAAAAATTGATAACAGTACAAGTATTGACCATGGTTATGCTGTGCACTCATAGAAAACCTGACGGATTCCATTTTCTATTCATCAAAGCAAATAGTAAAAATCTGGTTACGTAAAAATTCAAAGTAAAAACGTTAAATTCTCCGTAGCCTACTAAATTCCAAAAATATTTTCTCTCCTTTGGTTTCAACGAAGCGTTAACAGGAAAGTGAAATATTTTTCTAACCTTTCCCTTTTCACGATTTATCTCAAATTACACCGAATCATGTCGCGTAAACCAATGTATCAGTAAAAAGAGAATATCTAATTAGTTTACTGATTAAGGATCATTTTCCCTTTGTTTTTTCTTTTCATTTTTTCTTTAAAAAAAAATGAATAAATAGACTTAGAATTAAATTGAAGTAACCCTGAAGTTATATAGGTAATACATTCGTATTCATCTACATAACTCAGAAAGAAGTTCCACAGCAGGTAAAAATTTGCTGATAAATCTTTTCACAAAAGGGTGTAAAAATTGTACATGTCACGCTAGTTATCGTGCTCCCAAATGCATAAAAGTAGTTGGGAAATTGAAAATGTAAAACTTATCGACGGACACGCATCATATATCCACATCTTTTCAATCAGCCGGTGTACTCTTACCAAAAGGGAAAATGCGTAATAGGTACATTGGTTCGAAAAAAAAACAATTCACAAAATACGAAACAAACCTAACAAGTGAAACTAAATCAAGAAAACATGTTAAAAATTAAAACGAGTTGAATAATACATTTGTTGAGAGAATTTCACAAAATTCTGTCCCGTTCAACGAAATAAATTGCAAGCTGCACGAAATAATGGAAGACACTAAACGAAAATTAGATTCGCGTAGTCCTGCACATGATCAAATTTACATTACTTCGTACTACTAGCAAGCGGATACAATCTTTTGGTAAATTTAAAATGAAGTTCTCGTCGACATTTAAAATATAACAATTACCCATACTTGAGCAATACTTGTCAAGTATGCTGTGTTTATCAATCATTCTAGAACATCTTGAGAAAGAGAGAAAAAAGATTGAAATTAAAACATTAACTCAATTGAAATGGTTCTCGCATTCGATGCATTAAATGCGGCACAGTAATCGATTTCTAAGCCCAGGGAGGATAATTACTAGCTTTCTATCATTACCGCACAATTTACACAAAGCAATTATATGCTTGGCTGCAAGTTATAACGTACAAAGGCTATACAAATTACCAATGAAAATATACGTTCCCCTAAACATGTATACCTGAAAGCTGATATTTTATTTTTAAGTCATTATCGAATTACCTGAGGAGCGGTGCCGGATTTCCGGCGCAACAATCACAAGCTCCGAATTATTTCACAGACGCCGAAACCTTTTCAAGTTTTGCGTTCGCAACTTCGCCATTTAACAGAAACTCGAAGCGGAGTTTGTTTGTATAACAAAATACACCGAAAAGAAATCATAAAGAACCTTCTGAACGCAAAACGATATCAAATACAAGTGCGTCAAAGTTTTACACTCCAAGAAGTGATTTTATGTTTTATATGAACCATCGAACTACGTTTAACCTGTTAGATGATAGTTTTTTTCAAACGGAAACCAACAAAACCAAATACCGCAAAAACAACAAAAATCATCGTAAGGAAATAAAATCCGCCGAACGCGTGAAAATTATGGTTTCGAATTAATTACAGACAATTGTAAACGATATCTGAAATTCAGTAATACGTTCGCTTTCTTAAATTTTACTTGCGGTTTATCCAGTTTATCCATCGGTAGTTGAGATGATTACTCGAGAGTATCGATCTAATCATAACCATTATCGAAATATTCCAATATATATTTCGCAGCAATAAAAAATAAAGAATCTCTACCATATTGACTTTACGATTTTTCAAAACTTGTAGTATGACGAATATTTCCATCGTTAAAAAAGCCTCATGTTTACGTAGTCACCATGTGTACAAATACAAGGTAACCCAAAACAAGCAACGAAAATTATTTCGCAAAAAGTTCCGACGCAAAAATATAAATTTGTAATTCATACCACATAAAAGCTCAAGTGTGGATACTTTTAGGATTAACATCCCTTCGTTAGGGATGAAAAAAAACTACGAAGCATATGTTTCTGTATTCCCTCTACGTTGATAAAATTGATATCATACGACCATATTATGCTTCAACAATATTACAAACATTTGTATACGCTTCGCTTACTAGTTTTTTTCACTTTTTTTAAAAAATTAAATTTTTTTTGTTTTAATTAATTTGATAAGCGGTTTTAAAATTATGAAAAGGATTATAATTTAGTGGATAACGACTTTCGTAATTTTATATTTTCTTTTTAAACAATTACTATCAAATGGGAAAATCTCATTATTGCTTCCATTTTTTTAAATACATTTTAAAATGATATAGATAAATGGAGAAGTTTTAAAACTTTCTTTTTCAATCTCTATTGATTTATTTTCTTGACATTTTAGTATTTCAGTAACATAACGATAGCTGATTTTTTAAAAATTAATTTAGTCGATGGTTCTTATCACGTTTTTTTATATGTTTGATAAGGCTTAGAAAATTGAGTTTTTCGCATATATCTCCTTAAGTATTAAATATAGAATGAAATTGGTTCTTTTTACTTTTGATCTACATTAAATTCACTATTAAATGAGCTAATTCGTATTCTCGTAGCATGAAAGGGGGTGGCACCTCGATATCGGGATTTTAAAGTAACGTTAGTATTTTAACACGCAGAACACTTTAAAATTCATTCATCATAGTTTGGTTCTCTTCACTTTTGATCTACATTAAATTTACTATTAAATCAGCTAATTGGCATTCTCGTAGCATGAGAGGGGGTGGCACCTCGATATCGTGGTTTTAAAGTAACGTTAGTATTTTAACACGCAGAACACTTTAAAATTCATTCATCGTAGTTTGGTTCTCTTCACTTTTGATCTACATCAAATTTACTATTAAATCAGCTAATTGGCATTCTCGTAGCATGAGAGGGGGTGGCACCTCGATGTCGTGGTTTTAAAGTAACGTTAGTATTTTAACACGCAGAACACTTTAAAATTCATTCATCGTAGTTTGGTTCTCTTCACTTTTGATCTACATCAAATTTACTATTAAATCAGCTAATTGGCACTCTCGTAGCATGAGAGGGGGTGGCACCTCGATATCAGGGTTTTAAAGTAACGTTAGTATTTTAACACGCAGAACACTTTAAAATTCATTCATCATAGTTTAAACAATGATATTGAGACTGTCAAGCAAAGTGTCCGATATCTGGTGGTAATTGATGAAACTAATGAGGAGGTACCAATTAGACGTCGATCAGTGTAATCATACTCATATGGTTGCAAAATTTTCAAAATTTACAGGTAATTTATGAATTAAAATACAAAATTCCTAGCGGTTTATTATTGAACTTACGAGGAGGTACCTCACATTAGTACTCCAGTCTCCAACTGATTCTTGCCAGTCTAAATAACGTATTGTTGTAGCATGAGGGAGTAGTACCTCCTTATGAGGGTTTCGATATGACGCTATTATCTTACTACAATTTTACCTATGTCATCGTAATTTACCAAAGTTACAGTTAAATATACCTAAGTATAAGCAATCCTCCCATCTGAACTTGATTTTTGATCGATTTACATTTATTCACGTAAACTGCTTTCATTCGTGTTTGACATCGTGAAATAAAATTTGACTGCATTAATTCGCATGGTTGAGAAAAACGAAACGTGATTTCAAGAAATGACAACTTAGACGCGAGCAAGTTATAATACACAACTTTACTCATACTTCTCAAAATCACATGGCGTTATAAAAACCGCACAATGTGGTTCCAAATGATCCTCTAAACTTCAATATGCTCCGGTACAACCTACAGACCGCGAGTAAACAAGAGAATTATATGATAAGGGTTCCCAATTTAGGGAGCACACGTGATACTATTGTTTTCCCTCGGAGGTCTAAATCTCAACGCACAAATGCATTAATCCCTGCCGCGTACTTCCTGCTGATCCTCGAACGTATTAAGTGTTCTCGATGTGGCAGTTACCAATTTATGTGCAATTAGTAGGTAAAAAGAAAAAAAATCGTCATTACGACTTGATGCGATGTGGTCGACGAAATTTCGCGACTGGTAAACTAACTTATTAGTCGTGATACACATTTTTTTGTGAAATTATGAATTTTTTGGAATATTTTTCGCAGTGAAAAAAACATTTTGGTTCATCAAATAGAAAGATGTTCAAATTGAAATGTAATTTAGCGAAGAAAAACTTCTTAACACATGTTGGTATAATCGAAAGGTTTATCTTATTTTACACCATATCGATGGAAAAACAAACGAGAATACGATGGCTTCAAAATTTCTACATATTTACTCAGTCATTACCCTCTGGCGTAAGATATACGCTGAAGTTATAATATGCAAATCGCTACATAAAAATTATAATCTTTGGGCTATAAAATCATCAAAGATACGCTAATATTATCTTCCCTTTTGAAATAAGCTTCAACCTCGTGTACAAGGAAACGAAGATGAATTATACAAAAAAGAGAATGAAATGAAGCGTGTTAAAAAAAAAAAGGTAATATAACATCGGATTTAGAGATAAAGATTATTAATGTTGTCAGGTTCTGACAAAACTTCCGTATCGGATGATCCTTTTCATAGTTGGGTTTTCAGAGTTCGATTATCGATAGTAAATAGGTGTTCGGTTGGTATTATCTGCTGTACACTGTAACGCAATATGACTTCCATTTTCCAAAATTTAAATTGCTAGGGGAAACAACGATAGTCCATTAGGATTATGTAGCGCCGGTGCATAGCATATATACAGGACACACAACAATACAAAATCTAGAACAAAGTTTACATAAGGGCTGTACATACGGCGAAAAGTCTGCGTTCAAAACGGGATATAGCACAGTTAGATCTATCTGATTGTATGTTTTTAGATATTGTCTCTTGAGGGTAACGAAGGCCTGAGCCTTTAACAACGAAATTGTTGTATTAATTCTCCGCGTATCGTTGATAATGTTAAAGTAAACGTTGTTACCGAGTTTGTAAAACTAACTAGTACGCATCTCCGAGGATTAAGATTTATTAAATTAGTTGAAATAAATGCGAAAACGGAAACAACGTGGTTTCCAAGAATACGTGATTTCGTTTTGACTGTTGATACACGCAGCTTCGCCAAACCGTGATTATTTTTTTCATCGCGCCAATTTTATACCAATTCTTCGACGTTACCAAAGCGTAAAAAAAACATCGATAAGGAAGCGAACGTTAAAAGAAAGCCATACGGATTATCATAATGTAATACAAGGATTTCAAAAAAGGGAATCATTTAGCAGAGTTTTAACGAGTTGTAGGATTTTCAAAAGCCTAGGTTACACATTTTCAAATAAATTTAAACCAAGTTTAAAACTTATCTTTATTATTCAATTAATCTCTGGTTTGTAAACCGAACACTTGGACGATTTATGAGTAGATTTAGAAAAGGAACCCATATTGCATTTATTTTTATACCTATTTTTTAACCGTTTTTTTTTCTCCATAACGTACATTTAAATTGTTACAATTCAACATGCCCTCTCTCATTAATAAACCTCGGAAAAACGATTTATTTCGAAAGGTTTTTCGCATTCATTAAGTTTTTACCCGATTTTGTTTTCGGTTTTTTTCCTCCTTCGATATGCCACCATTGCCAGCGATAAATTGAAAAAACAAACCAATTAAGTAATTATAAATAAATACTATTGTTCAGTTTATACAACAAACAAATAATGAAACCTGAAAAGAAAACCAGCTACGCAGGATCTTCTATTTGTAAAGCTCATCTTTTATTCCCTTAATTGAACATTTAAGGGTAACACAAAAATTCGAACACGATAGAACGCGTCGAAGAAGGGTGTACAAACAAGTGGGACAATCATTAATTATGCCATGTTTAAATGAGTACAACACATAAGCGTGGTTTTTGTTTAGAGAACGTTTAAAAATAAAGGTGTAATGAGTAGAAAGACAATTTTACTTTTTGAATACACGCCTAATTTTCATTATTTCTTTATAACCACTTGGCCCATTTTTTTATCGTACAGGTAAAGTAACGACTAAAAGACAAAATCTCGGTTTAGAAAAACGTAAAATGTCATACACACACCTTTAATATTACACTACGCATCTGGGTAAAATTTAAAGCTCAACATCCTGCATCACTGATCACCACATAAAGCTTACTTCGCAAAATAAATCACCACCGAATAGCAGACAGTAGACACATCTAAATCATAGCTACCTCGTGTGAAATTTCCAAAACACATACTCAACTTGAACGCTTCCTCACATCCGTTGATAATTTTACACACAGGCGTCCAATTTGAAATTAAGTTTAGCCCTCTTTTTTTCTGCTTAAAACCCGGTTAAAATAGTAAAATTTAAATTAAATTTATTACTACACGAATACAACAGCGTTTTTCAATTAAGGCGAATCCCAAGGGAGCACGAAAGATTTTTCAAGAGCTCATAACATAATGCAAGAGTACAAAATGTTCATTGTGTTAACCATTGTCTACAATCTCTTTCCGGTTGCTTTCCTCAGCACAAATTGTCGACAGTAGTGGTATTAGGAAGTTAGTAAAATTGATAAATTAACGTGACTCTCTAAGAATCAGAAATACCCTTAAAGATAAAATTTATTCTAATTTCTTCCCCGATTATGGCAGCTGTGAAGTTTTAATGCATCGATCTGAAATGCACCAATTCTTTTTCCCAAACCCCTCGGTGTGCTATCGCACGGTCTGATAAGATGGAAAATACTAGAACGAAGCAAAAGCAAAATTGAACCTCAAGTTACTCATATGCAGGGGCGGATTGGCCATAGGGCACATGCCTGGTGCGCCGGTACGTTCGGCACCGCAGCGATGATTCTATTTTCAAAATATTTGGTAATTTGTATTGTTTTGTGTTTTTGTTTCAAGGGTTCAGCCATCCAGGTCCCGAAATTAGTATAACCTTAATAAATTAAGCCCTTATCCCAAACTCAAAACCTGACACTATAATTTTAAGGCCCATAAGAATTAAGAATCGTCCAACAACTTTGAAAAAAAATTTCGAACCAAGGACTTTCAACGAAAAACTTCATATTACAAATATTTTCAATGATTTTCAGCGCTTTCATTTTTTTGATCTTGTCTTGATAACAGGGCTGGATTTAGACATGGGCAGAGTAAGCAATAGCCCAGGGCGGCAAAATTTCAGGGGCGGCAAATGGCTTCAATATATTGCTATCTTGCACATCGAAAATGCTACATTGAAAAAAATTGAATTCGACGATGTGATCAAGAAATTCTCTGAAGCGAAAGCCAGAAAATGGTTACTTAAACTCTAAAAAAATTTGAATTAAATTTCGAATGTTCATTTTTTTTTTAATTTTCAACGCAAGCAAAATACATTAAAGACGCTAATTCCAAAAACCACCCATGTCGAAAATTATCAAAATTGAGTTAATGGAATCATTGGAAAGTACTCATTGACGACTATCTGACTATGTCAACCAAAAATCTGAAAACTTTCATCACTTTTCAGTAAAAGTCAATTTAAAGTCTTCGACGCCATGTACTTCGAATGTTTTATTTTTTAAAATTTAAATTGGATTTATAATTTGTTTTTGTTTTATTTTTTAATTTTTTTTATACCTATTATTTTTAATAAAACCAAATTTCCAGTGTTGGGTACTTTTTAAAATTTTTTTAATGAAACCAAAATAGGTGCTTACTTTAAAATGTTATTTTTTTT
>QBDW01006141.1:0-15110 GCA_003261595.1 Maconellicoccus hirsutus | reverse complement strand
TTTATACCTATTATTTTTAATAAAACCAAATTTCCAATGTTGGGTACTTTTTAAAATTTTTTTAACGAAACCAAAATAGGTGCTTACTTTAAAATGTTATTTTTTTAAATTCAAACTAAATTTAAAATTTTGATATTGTTTTTTTTTTTAATTTTTCAATTTTTTTTTCAATTTTTAATAAAACCAAAAATATGCTGTGATTCTTATTTTGGGATGAGGCGGCACAAGTTTACTGCCCATGGGCGGAAAAATCCTAAATCCGCCTCTGGTCAAAAAATCCATTTTTATGATGTCGAAACGCAAATTTGAAGTCGATTTGTATTTTGAAGAGTAGAACATCTTCGTTGAAAGTATTGATTTAAATATGGTCGAATTTGATTTGCTATAGATCACAATTCAATATGTTTCGAAAAGAATATTTCTTTAGATGAATTTTATCAAAATGCGCAATACGAAAATGGCAGGTTTTGCTTAATGAACCCATTAAATTTTGAGAAAATGACGATTTTATTTGTTTTTCTTAGTAAAATCGTCGTTCTGTCAACTTTCAATCGCATGGTAGCGGACTAAAACTACCTCCAATTGAAACGAAAATAAGTTAGAGAGACGCAAAATCTCAAATCGCATCTTTTGAGACTCCGGATCTCAAAATTGCTTTTGAATTTGCAGAGTTATACGCAAAAATGCGTTTTTTTTTTCGAAAATTGACCTTCATTGGGGGCTCCTAGTTTTGGTTGGAGGGGAGGTAGGGGTCTAAAAATTCACCTCGGGTGGTTCCAACTCAAACCCTACAACATACTAAAATTTCAGCTAAATCCAAGACCCAGCATTTTTTTCACTTCACCCTATTGTACATATGGTATGTGAAATTATGTACTAACGCTGATAAAGCTGTCTCCCTTTTTTCGCGCCGCAAAAAAAGTACAAATTATAACAATATCAAAATGAAAACCCTCTTCCGTTGATGGCGTAATTATAATATTATTGAATTATAAAATATGTACAGCTTGTAATTTAGATTTTGATTCGTTTCTTTTTTGAGAACAGGGCTTCATGGGTGGGTCGAGCGGTTTTCTTTTCTCTTTTTTTTTTTTGAATTTTGTACAAAATCTCCACACGTGGTCTGATCACAATTATTGTATCGATAGCGAGTACAATGCGAGTATGTACGGATGAGCGTTAGGGTGGCGAATCGAATGACGAAAAAAAGACTGAAATCTGATGTTTTAGGCGTATTGGGTACTACGTTACGTCAGTTTTTTTTTTTGACGGACTCGTAGAAGATTTAAATAACTACGTATGTTCATGCACAAGTTACACGCATATGTACTTGCGTGATATGAGGAAATAAGTATGTAAAGCTTGTGTCATTAGACACTAGGTACTCGATGGCGTACGGACGCCAAGTGACGCGACGTATGAGTTATGAATGTGATAGCGAATACGAATAAGAAGGTACTTGAAATTTTTACGCAATGATTTATTGTAAAAAAAATTGTTTATCACAGAACAACTTATTCAATATAGAGTGTACTCGACGGTGGCGAATTTAAAATCTAAACGAGTTTCATTTTGCGGCCGAATTTTCTCTAGGGTCTAACAACTCGGTTCCTAGTAATTTGGCAGGGTTACTTGTGGTTTTACCTATGGTGGAAAGAACGATAGCCGATAATGGTCGCATCGTGAATATTTTCGGGAACTTAGGCACGCTTCGAATTTGATCGCTGGAAAAGACGGTCGTACGGTTAAATACGAAACGATAATGAAAATTATACTTATTTAGAATACTGGTATAGGATATGGTTTGTACCCGACTTGGTATCCGGCATTAACGCTGGCTACTACGATTTCCAAATCAGCGGGTAGTTCGGTAATAACATCGTGCAAATCTATTAGTTCGATTTCACTTCCTAAATTCAAAACCGTGATGTACATTTCGTGATTGTTGTACGACCTGAAAACGATACTTGTGCGTTGTGGGTAAAATACCGTACGAAGTAATGGCTTACTCGTGTATTAGTCCGGTCAAAATAGACACAAAATTGCGTTGTGCATGCAAAAACCGCCAGAAAGCTGAAAATCGGTATAAACCTTTAGATGACCGTAGCAAATAAATTATCAAAATTCCTTATTGATTTGACCTCTGCGTTTTGAGTTATTCAAGATCAAAGGTCAAAAATTTCAGTTTTTTGCATTTTTCTCGACGGCCGTCGGTGTAATCGTGATAATAGTTCAGTTAAAAATTAAAGCTAAGTGAATTCTCTATAAAAAATGTTCCATTTTTATCCCACGCTCGGTCCTTGTTCCCGAGATATCGCGCGTTTTATCGCCGAAAGAACTCAATTTGGGCCATTTTTGTGAATAATGTTCTCATCTACAAAATTTACATAAGCTATTTCAACCATGAAACCCGTTGATGAAAAAAAACGCGAAAATTGACCGTTACTTTGAAACGTGACGAAGATTTTAAAAAATTAAAATTGATCAAATGTGAAATTTGATACGTTTTTGATGGTAAATTTTACAATCTTCAATATTAGTTATTATAAATTTTTTCGTAAACATCGCCATTTTGTAGTAAAACCACAAAATTGCAAAAAATTGAAAAATTTGAAAATTTGCCATTTTTTTCCGACGGTATGGAACTTGCGTATAATTCAATACGTATTTCCGATGTAAACTGTTATGCTCTACAATATTAAATATGGCACTTTTTTTCATACAGTGCACCGTTTTGGCGTTAAACGATAAAAAAAAATTTCGCATTTTTTAAAAATTCGGCTCCCCCAAGTTTGCGCGACCCTCAGGGGAGCTAAAACCACCTCGGATGAAAAAAACAATTAGTTGGGTCGGTGCGGAATCTCATACCATAGGTCGTACGAATAGTGAAATTTTTAGTCAAGGCACAATTTTTTGAAGAACCGTATTTGAGTAAAAGCGATTTTTTTAGAAAATTTTCCATCTTTGGGTACCACAGCCCCCCCCCCCTATGAGTGACGTAGGGGTCTACAATTTTTTTTGGGAAGGCTTAAATTCAATATGAACATCATATGAAAAAATCAGCATAATCGGACAACTTTGAAATTTTTGGTCCCGCCTAGTGCACTGAGTGGGTATTTTGAGTGTAGCGCGAATTCCTTCAGTTTTCGACGGGCGATATCTCGAGAACGGGGACTGAGCGGGGGATAAAAATTAAACGTTTTTTGTAGAGAATTTACTCGGCTTTAATTTTTAACTGAACTATTTTCACGATTACACCGACGGCCGCCGAGAAAAATGCGAAAAACTGAAATTTTTGATCTTTGACCTTGAATAACTCCAGACGCAGAGGTCAAGTCGATGAGGACTTTTGACATTTTATTTGTCATGCTCATCTGAAAGTTTATACCGATTTTCAGCTTTCTGGCGATTTTTGCATGCCCAACGCATTTTTGCGTCTTATTTGACCGAACGAGAAGTTAATAGAATTGCCTACACGGCGCCGTAAATATAAGTGCAACTATACCTAACGAACGTGTAAACCCATTCGGATACTATGTAAGACTTGAAGTCGCCCAGTTTCATGGTTTTTCTTCTTCGAATCTTGGACAGAGCTTTAAATATATTATATCTGCTATTCTTTTCGTATTTCTGCTTTTCGACGTTTGTTTTCCAATAGTTCGGATGCACCGGTAGCCAAGACTTGTACCTGGATGTAAATCCTGGAAGAAGGAGTGTTATTCTCACAAATTAAGGCGATAAGATGGTATGGTATGGTGCATAAGAATAACACTCCGTAGTCGGTATTCGGTACCCACCAGCGTTCATCGTATCGTCCCATTGCATCGGTAATCTTTCGCCATCTCTGGAAGTTTCGGATTTACCGTCGTTGTTCGGATCTTTTCTCTGGTCCATTCGCACTTGACTGTTCATCATACCAATTTCTTGGCCGTAGTAAATGCAAGCTACTCCGGGTAACGTCATTATTGTCACGGTCACTATGTCCATGTACTCTTCGCAAAGTCGGCTGCCGATTCTTAGATTGTCGTGATTTTCAGCCTAAAAAGCGAGACAAAGAGGGGATAATTTTCGCTACAAGTACCACGTACGAAATACGTAAAAATATTACAGCATTACGTGATTGTTTCACTTACCACCCAATTGGCGACTGCTCCTTTGGGCATATTTTTCAACCAATATAGTATTTGAGAGTTATACGTCGAAGCGTTTAGAAAACTGTTGAGATTAACGAAACCGAAATTGAATGGGAAATGCGTGATACCGTAATCCTCGTTGCCGTAATACGCCATCGTATAGTTTAGATTGGTGTACGCTTCAGCTACTAAAATTCTGAATAAAATTTTTTTTTCAGTTTCAACTGGACGTTGCTACCGTTGCTAGTGCCTAATAAATAGGCATAAATATTCGCATCCGCTTACAATTCGTGTCCTTCTCTTTTCTGTCTGCTGTATTGATCTACGTAATCCCTTAGCTCGTGTATGAATTGGTAACTTTCCCATAAGTCTGTCGTGTAGATGTGTATCATATCGTGGTAGTTTTTTACTACCGGATTACTGGGGTCTCTGAACGGTTCATCGCGCAGGTTTTCATCTTCGATGAAATGTTTGGTGGCGTCGAGTCGAAACCCGGATACGCCTTTGTCGAACCAGAACTTCAGAATTTTCTAAAATTCGTGTAGGTACGCGTATGAGTCGGATGATGGAGTTTTGTAATTTAGGTGAGAGCTCGTCGCTTACCTTCAATTCTTTTTTCAATTCGACGCTACGTAAGTTGAAATCAGGCTGTTTGACCGCGAACTGGTGAAGATAAAATTGTTTTCTTTTATCGTTCCATGTCCACGCGCTACCGTGGAATATGCTTATCTACGTATTCGCATAAATGATGATTACGATTACTTATTGTCTTTGTAATAGTTGTAAAGCTGAAGTACTAATTTCACGAGAGTGTAAACTTGCCCAGTTATTTGGTGGAATAGGATTGCCTTGGTAATCGACGCCTTTTGAATCAGCCCACACGTAGTAATCGGTGTACGGATCAATTTTATCGATAGACTTTTGAAACCAGGGGTGTTCGTCGCTGCTGTGATTGATCACAAAATCCGCTATTACTTTAAGTCCTGAAAAGGTGGATTTTCAATTTTCACCAATATATCTTAAGTGATTAACTAATGATACTCGAACGAATCGAATGGAAGGAATTTTAAACTTGCCTCGAGCAGCGGTGCCTTTCATTAATTCGTCGAAATCTTCCAATGTTCCGAAAATCGGATCGACTTGAGTGAAATTGGAAATATCGTATCCCAAATCGCTCATCGGAGAACGGAAAAAAGGTGAAAGATAGATAGTTTCGATGCCTAAATCAACGAAATGATCCAACTTTTTCGTAATACCTTGAGTGAAAATTCACCGTTATTAGGTAGGGATACTAAAATATTGATATAAAAATTGAAATATAGATACCTTTGATGTCACCGAGTCCATCTCCGTTGCTGTCCTTAAACGACGATACGTAAATTTCGTACAAAGTAGTGTGTTTCCACCAATCGGTATCTATGCCGGCAAAAATATCGCCGCATAGCGCTAGTAAAATGATGAATTTAAAATTCGTTTCCATTTTCGCTTGCTTCCTTTTCTGTAGTTAGCCAGGGTGCAACATGCGATCAACGGTTAAGTCACGACTATCGATAATTAGCATAGGTGGAACTTTTTATACTCGAATATTCCACGATTTCGTTGTTTTGACTGTCGCAATTTTCCAAAAAAAAGTACTCGAGATAAAAAAACCCCCGAAGCGGAATATTACTCATAAAACGAATGTTCGATTTTCGAGTATTTCACGAGTAGGTACCTGTGTCTATGTAATGCTTATTCGATTAACAATTACATATCAATTAATTTGATTTTCTGTACATCGAAAATTCGAGTGTACGCGTATCAAGATGTTTGTTTGTTTAAATTGCACGTGTACGCAGGTGGATTTCTTTCTTCCGCACAGCTATCGTATCTCGTATCGTATGCTCTTGTTTGAATATTTTTTGTTTACTCTGCATGGAATCCACGGTACGATGATACGTGATGGTCACGACTCCACGAGTAACCGTAAATTATTAACGTTTTCCACTTCCATTCAAGTATCGCGTCGATTGATGCGTCTTTCTGTTTATGTATCAATTTAACGTCTCAAGTCTGCGTATTGTAATTCTACGCCCATAACAGTAGAACGAGAGTACATTGAGGACAGTGGCGTAGCCAAAGGGGGGCAAAGGGGGCAATTGCCCCCCCATGGCCTTTTATTGTTTGTTTCGACGTATCGTAGCTTGTTTATAAATTAAAGGAATAGGAAAAGAAATCGTTTGCAATTTCTGGTTTCCCACTAATTAAAAAAAATTGTGACTACCTGGACTCGTTTTGCCCCCCCTTGCCAAAATCCTGGCTACGCCACTGATTGAGGACACTTTTTTCTCAGGCTAAATAAGGGTAAATACTGGGCAAAATTTTTCGATTTTTTAGCATTTTTATAGAAATTTTAATGCTATATCTTGACCTAAAATACTACCAATATTTTATTTCAAAATACACCAATTTTAAAAAAATAAAATTTATCAGGGCGTTCAGGTCTAAATTAATACGAATATTTAGCCTTTTTTAAACTTTTATTTGACCTAAATCAATGTCACTAAGGATATAATATCATTTTCACCAAGGTAGGCACAAGAATTATATTATAAAAAGGAAAAAGGTAATGAAGAATTTATAAATGATGAGACTAAATTAATACTATGAAAAAGTTTTAAAAATTTAAGTTTTTTTATAATATTTTAAGAGTTTTTTATAGAATTTAAAAATATGTAAAAATTGAAAAGTTTCAATTTTCTGCTATCAGATAAAGGGTACTATCATATTCTTATTATATTTCTTCATTTTTAACCTAGTTTAACGCAAGCGGTAATTTCTACATTTTTTAAGACTATATTTGAGAGAATTGAAGAGTTTCATTTTTTTGACCATCTTCTAGGAGGTACTATGATATTCCTAATATATTTTTTCATTTTTAACCTATATTTGAAGGGTTAAATGCTTAACCTCCTTTTTCTTGAGGACACTTTTTTATTCGGACTAAAATAGGGTAAATTAGGCTATATAATAGCCAGGGCTGGATTTAGACATGGGCAGAGTGGGCAATAGCCCAGGGCGGCAAAATTTTACGGGTGGCAAATGGCTTCAATATATTGCTATCTTGCACATCGAAAATACTACATTGAAAAAAATTGAATTCGACGATGTGATCAAGAAATTCTCTGAAGCGAAAGCCAGAAAATGGTTACTTAAACTCAAAAAAAATTTGAATTAAATTTCGAATGTTCATTTTTTTTTTAATTTTCAACGCAAGCAAAATACATTAAAGACCTAATTCCAAAAACCACCCATGTCGAAAATTATCAAAATTGATTTAATGGAATCATTGGAAAGTACTCATTGACGACTATCTGACCATGTCAACCAAAAATCTGAAAACTTTCATCACTTTTCAGTAAAAATCAATTTAAAGTCTTCGACGCCATATACTTCGAATGTTACTTTTTTAAAATTTAAATTAGATTTATAATTTGTTTCAGTTTTTGTTTCATTTTTTCATTTTTTTTTATATCTATTATTTTTAATAAAACCAAATTTCCAATGCTAGGTACTTTTAAAAATTTTTAAATGAAACCAAAATAGGTGCTTAGTTTAAAATGTTATTTTTTTTAAATTCAAACTAGATTTAACATTTTGATATTTTTTTTTTTTAATTTTTCAATTTTTTTTCAATTTTTAATAAAACCAAAAATATGCTGTGATTTTTATTTTGGGATGAGGCGGCACAAGTTTACTGCCCATGGGCGGAAAAATCCTAAATCCGCCTCTGATAATAGCAAAATTTTATACCATTTTTATAGTAATTATAACACTATAATTTACCCTAAAATACGACCTGCACTATGAAATGCGTGATTAGAAAAAGCGGTAATTAAAAGTTGAAATTCTTTGAAGAGGAATGGTAATTCTAACAAAATAAAATAAGTGCAAGGTACCAATACTGAAATTTCGAAACTGCTAATATAAATTTCCTCCCGTCATGAAATTAACATTAGAAATTAAAATTAAAATTACTTTTACCACGTCCTAGACCTTGTGCAAATCTAAAATTTCCGTTGTTATTGAAATTCATATTCATTACCATAGAATTCTACTTATTAAATTGTTTTCGACTCGAGTGATTATACACCAATTATGACAAGTCGAATTAATACCTAGTGAAATGACGAAGTGTTTCAATTTACGTCGGAAATTTTTCAACACTTGAAATTCAATTATTATTCATCACACTACTAAGTAGTAGGTAGCTTAATTTAAATGCTCTTCAACAGTTTTCGGACTTTAGATGAGATAGGTAATCATTACTGATCCCTGGAAATCGAGAAGCATGCAAAAAATAATTGCTAACGCGCTTAAAACTGATCCAAGTTATCTCAGTACTTCTCAAAACAGCTTTCGTTGAAATTTGGATGAATCTTCATCCCCGTGGAGGGGGGGAGGGTTACCTAAGGTGAGTTGAACGAACCAAAAAGAGAGTTATCGATTTTTTTTGTTGCGAAAATAGTTATTTTTAGAAAAGGACAATCAATTTCCTTTCGAATGAATTTTGAATCATTTGCGTATGGCTTACACGAAGTCAAAATGTTTTTTCATTTTTTTCACCACAGATCCCCATTTCGGTAACTATGGAAGAATAAAAAGCATAACTGAAATTAAACGACGTAGGAACAGGAAGTACTATGAATGATTAAAATAATAAGAAAATTTAGCGCTTGTACGCGGTACATGAAAGCTCACTGAAGCCCGTTGTACTCATTTTGCGGCATTACTCCGTTCAGAACTTGCGACATGAAACCGTAGACTTTCCATACAGACGAGTAAAACAATCTTTAATTTACACTATTCCTCAGAAAGAAATAGCGATGAAAAGGTTGTGAACAAGATGCAAGATATGGATTTTTTTTTACGTCAAACCTAGAAATCTATAACTTTAGGGGGGCAGCTCAATAAGTACCAGCCACCAATAACGATCGTAAGTAGATGATATGCAAAAAGTACAAGAAAAATTGACGTCACGATAATCATCTTAATCTAAATTTGTTGAGTACAGGTAGTATCGTGCTTTTATCTTTGCAACTTGTAAGCCTAATGAATGAAATTGTTGTTAGATATCAACGAGAACTGCATAACGCCAAAGTAAATCACGAAGTAACGTAAGGTACTCGATTTAAACGTTATCTTTTTTCAATGAGAAGGATTTTTGTGGTTTGTCAATCAATCAAACGCTCGCAAATAGGTACTTTACACATCACGAGATTATCGAAAGTCAAAAAGAACGAAAAATTGCAAATGAAGCCTCTCTTTCCTCCTCGCAATTTTCAGCATAAAATCTCATTCCTTTGGTGTTATCTTATACGTATAAAATGACAGCCGATTTTTTTTGTGACCTCATCACGCCAGAACGAGCGAACCGAATTTCGTTGAATTTTGAACATACCATGCTATACGCCAGTAGATGGTTATAGGATAAGTATTTTTCCACTAGCGCCAAAATGAGGGAGGGGAGAGGTGCAAAAACGTTTTTGGAGAGGTTAATAATTACAAGCGCTAAATTCTCTCAGCACCAACGTGTTCTATGATCAAAATACGAGTTTTTTAAAATCAAAAATTAACCAGAGCCCCATATACAGGGTGTTCCGGGCTAGAAGTAAGGCCTTCAACCCAGAAACTGTGCAACATAAACTGAGTCTATGTATGCAGGGTTGCCTAACCCCCGGGCCGCAGGGGCAGCGGTATAGTATTTCAAAATTTTTTTTCATTTTTGTTAACTGATTTTGAATAATTATACCTCAATTACTAAAATAGATTGAAATATGCGGTTCTTGTCAAAATGATCGGCATAAAATGTTTTTTCAAAAAAAATACGAATTGATGAAAAACTTCACCTATGATCAATCACCCTGAAGAGTGTTTCTGAAGGGAGGAAGACCGTCCTGTTGAATGCCGCAAACCTCACCTCTCCATCTCACACAGTTAAAAAGTTATGGTCGTCCAAGAATTGAAAATTGCAAAAATTTACATAATTTTGAAAAATTTTGGAAATTTTAATTTTTATAACTTTTGATCTAATTAAGGGTTCTATGTCAAACGGCCGCCACGCCGAATGGCCGCCACGTCAAACGACCGCCATGGCTTTCTATTTATTAAAAAAACGGCCGCCACGACAAACGACCGCCATCACGTAATAAAAACGTGATGTAGTGTTACCAATATTTAGACAGTAGCGTCAATTCATCACATTTTAAAAATTTGATAATTTAAATTGCAATTTTCAGAGAAAATTAAGCAATAAACTTGAAACCTATAAAAGAAAATGGTAGAAAATAGAATTATCTTTCAAATAATTACAACTTCGAGACATGTACTCGTTCAAGAATATACTACGCAATACTTTTTTTTTGTTAAGTAGTACGTTATCACATAAACACAAAGAAGAAAGAACTAAACTGTAAACAAAAATAAATAACGAATTTTATTATTTAAAAAATATAATTAGCTAAACTAATAATTTATGGTAACACTACATATGTTGGAAGCTAATGTCATTTCTAAAGATAAAAGAATAAATATTAAGTCGTTTATTGTACGTGATCATGAAATAGTTTGGATGTAATTGCTGTTGTCTGTAAATAAAAATCGTCTAATGTTTATAAATAATTACTTCTGGATTCGAAATGCCTATTCTTGAATATTTCGGTTAATTGACGAATAAAATTGACCTTTTATAAAATTTATTCAAGCAAGTCATAGAAAATTAACAATAAGCATAATTATATATTTACTCAAGAGAAAAAAAAACGAAAACAATTCATCCAAAACTAACACTAGGTATGAAAAAACATTATTTATACGGCGTAATATAATGATAAAGTGTTCTTAAATTAATTTACAAATTATCTTTTCGACTTTAGTAATGATTCGTTTCTACGTTGATTAGCGTTTTTCGTTGTTGATTGCTAGCGGCTTGTTGTTGTAATGGATATGTCAAATGATGAATTGTAAAACCGTATAATCTGCAAAAAGGCGCATGATTAATATATCTTTCATGTGTTTATTTTCTCGAAGTATATTCTCAATATTTTACTTGAGTATGAAAAGGATGTTCGATTTCTTAGGGCGATATTCCGGATGTACCATGAATAACATATGAGGAAATCCACCGGTATGATGATGACGGGACGATTTCGGAGTGTATACTTCCATACATTTAGGACAATATAACTTGACCATCACAGCATTGTGATTATAATGTTTACGTACGTCGTTTTTCATTTTGAGCAATTAAACTGTCTCGTCGTTGTTTAGTTTTTTTTTTTTTTTTAACTATACTAACAAGGGAACTACTTGAAGTGTCCGACTCAGATTTGAACGGGAGTTGGATTTTTGAAAAGAGTATGTCAAATAATCCCCAAAACTAAAATTTTAGCTGCCAAAGTTAACTTTTCGATTTTTGGTGAATTTTTGAAATTTGAAAATCACGAAATTCCAATTAAAAATGAATAAAAAATAATATTTTAAATTACGAAAGAGCAGAATCTGAAAATCGCATCGGCGAACCGTTCTGGAGCCTCCAGCGCGATTTTCATAGCGATTTTTATTTTTTTACTCAAATTTTACGTCTTGTCGAAAAAGTCTTCCTGTGTCATTTGGTTCAAAGAGAGGTTTAATTCGAACCTCGCATTGATTTGTCAAATTTGCTAAAAAGTTTTTTTTGATCCTACAGAAGTTGTTTCTGGATAATTTTGATGTGCTGATTTCCATTTTTGCTTTGAAATTTCATTTAAATAGCCCATGAAGTTCAAAAAGTTTAATTAAAGCTTTTTTACAGTACCTACTTGTACCTCCTATTTTGTTTTCGTTCAAAACGTTCAAATTTCCAGAATCAACAATTCTTGAACGAGTACATGTCTCGAAGTTGTAATTATTTGAAAGATAATTCTATTTTCTACCATTTTCTTTTATAGGTTTCAAGTTTATTGCTTAATTTTCTCTGAAAATTGCAATTTAAATTATCAAATTTTTAAAATGTGATCAATTGACGCTTCGACTTAACCAACTCGTGGAGGAGTATATCTATAGAGAAGAAAAAAATAAATAGATAAGAAAATAAATTGCGCATTTTTCAAGTATGTAATGGAACTAGGAGAGGTGAAGGGGAGGTAGTTGAAATAGACAATACTCAAATACTCAAACACTGCACAAAAAAAAATATTAAATTCAATTACCAAAATCGAAAAAGAAGCGTTATCGCGGATTGATGGGCACTGTGGAAAAGTTACGGTAATTTTCGTAATTTCGGTAAAAAAAACAACATTCGTTACGAAGAGATGCGCAGTAATAAACGAAAATCAACGACACTGAACACTTCGTCCCCTTTCGTCATCTCGTCTCATCGATCTGCGCCTCTGCGTCTCGCCACCAGTTGCCATTACCGCTACCACCAGCCGATTAGTCGATAAGGCAAACAGACGCATGCACGTTGAGTACTCCATTCCCAATTAACGTTCAATTATGTAACATTGCAGGATTTCTCGTAATTAAATCGTTTGTAATTGTGTCGATAAATTCATCAGAGACCGGAAGATACCTGGTAAGAAATTTGGAATTTTTTTCGTTTAAATCGTGAAATATAATTAATAAAATATTTCGCCAATATACGTAAATTTGTGGACGTGTAAACAGCATTACTTCAACTCACACCTTGTCTGTTTCATAGAATTCGTGGAAATACTCCATTTTTGAATCACTTTAAATTTCGTCGAAGAGTTGCGTCATTGAAGAACTTCTCAATCATCGCAGGTAAAATACTTGAATTTTTTCAAAATCGAATACATTAATTTTTTCATACAATAGGAATAACATTACTAATGGGACTTATTCACGATGACATTCTGAAAGTAACTAAAACTATTTAAATTAATCAAATGCAGCAACGAGTTGGTGTTTACGATAAGTAATTGATAAGCTTTCCGTAGCAGTGTTGCCACGAGATTTAATCGAAAAAGTAATGCTTATAATTTTACGAGATGCCCTTTGACAATAATATGTATAGACCGAGCAAGATAGTAGCTCTATATCTCTGTCGGTAAAACATCTGTAAACCCCTAAGCGGAAAATACTTCCGATTGGTTAATTATGCGCATTATCGCGTGTTATGCGCATGCTTCAAAGGAATCATTTCTAGTTAAATGTGACAAAAATAATTCTTTCAACAAACAACGTCAATGCCCATTTGTTTATATTTATCTCACGTCATATTGATATGTTGAGTTATAACTAATGGGAAGTGTTTTTCGCTCAGGGATCTTATAGATGTTTCACTGTTTCGACAGCATTGCCTCTTACATAGATAGCTCGGGTCATATTATATATAGTGAAAGGAATTGCCTAATCTTTTGAAGACTAGAATCGACCAAAGATTGAAAAAATTTGAAAAACATGCACCTGGAATTTTTTTCGGCAAAAATGAGTCACATATTATGGTACTTTCTTCAAAATGTAGAGGGTTACTTTTTGCATGTTTCATTAATTTTTAATAACATGAATTACCACTCGATTTTTAACGCGTGTAACCTCCAAGACGACCAAGACTTAATTACTTGTGAAGGATCAAGAAGGAAAATCGTGATTTATTTAAATTCAATTTTCATACAAAACATAATCAATTTGCCCTCATCAAGAGCTTCGTTTGGGAAAATGACGACATAAATTATCAGATATCCTCATTTACGTTGAACGACTTGCAAAAATTCAAAATCATTGCACTATCTGAAGATTGAAATCGACACCATCTCAATTCTTAAACTTCCTGGAAGCTTCGTCAATACAACTTTCCAACACGATCCGCCAACTTATTACTGATGGACAGTAAATATCCGAGAGAAAGGTCCAAAGCTTCCCTGGGTCGCGTTCCCCCTCCTTTGACACATACATTGCATAACCGTATCTCCTTTCTTGGACTCATTTTAAAACCCCTTCAAAAGATCCACATACTAAGCTAGAAGCTACCTATTCGTAGGGTCGACAAGCGTTGAAAATATTTCATGACGTCATCGATTAATTTTAGATTTTGGAAATACGTATTTATTAGAAAAACAATGTCAGAGGGGGGCCCAAAGATCAACCAGTTTGATTCAGATGAGTACCGAATAATATCCGACGAAGTAACATTGAAGCACCTCGCTGCCATCGAAGTAGCACTTACTCTTTGGTATCACGCTTACGACAACAATGACTATGAAACTTTGATACAGCGTGACTACTGGCCAAACCATTACTGGTTACATCTAGATGAAGTTTATCAATTATCGAAGATTCCACCAGCCAGTAACATCAAAAGCTTCATGTTGAAGCAATGCGAACACATTCGCGAAGAATTTGACTTCTTTAATTACGAAATTCGCTCGTATGTTTACAAATTAAAGAGAAAACATTATAATGCCTTCTATGTCAAAAATTGTCGCTGGAAGAATGGCACGATCGATGCGAAGAGAACTATTTCCAATATGATTCGCGATTCGAAACTAAACGCTGATGACAGATTTCAGGTTATTAGTAATTATTGGTTGATCGACGAAATTAAAAATACGCCGCTGCAAACCCTATCCGAGAACTTCGTTGGTGAAATTAATCCGCAAACCAACTTATTATCTATTGGATATGTTACTTGAAAAACTAACTTCACGAAATACCAATTGATGATCGAACCATGTCTTTAGAATTGTGGATGATTCATCAATACCAAGTGCATAATTGGTTAGCTATTGAGTACTTCTGGCGTCGATTGAATGCCGACGAACAAATGAACGCAGCCCTAAGGATATTGAGTCATAACTAGGCATATATTAAAAAAAATACTATTCATGATGAACGCCTCTTAACGACGAGGATTATTCTCAGCAAGTCCGATGGAGGTAGTTAGCGCTCTCGTGGACAGATACCCGCCTCGGATAGACTGGGCATTGAGCTTTTGGA